>JAGFPH010006903.1:0-19045 GCA_018207615.1 Philaenus spumarius
TTAAATTAGAGCTATTAAACACTGGCCTTTTTATTTATCTGAGGTAGTCACGGAGCGAAATATTTAGACGACAGAGTTAAAATTCCCTTAAAGCAAAAAAAAAATTCCCTTATACTTCCGAAAAAGATAAAATTTAAATAAACTACTTTTGCAGACACAAATCAGTACGGTATCACCGTAGACGCTGGACTTGTCAATATCAACCACTGTACTGGACTAAAATAAAAAGTACACTGGCCGAAAATCACATGAACGTGACAAGTATGACGAACAACCGTTTTGGCGCTGCTTGTGCTATTTTTAGAAAATATTGCGTTCAGGATTGGGATCGTGAGGGACTGGGGGTAAGGATTTATTTTTCCAACTAGTAATACAGTACTTATAAAATGTAAACAAAATCTCATAATATCCACCAAAACAAGTTTGGAACCGAACCCGTGCACTCGCTGAATTCATGTGAAGCAAAAGCAGTGTTACCATGACAGGGAAAACTAATTTCCCACACACAAAAATACTAGAAGTAGAATATGTGCATGTGTAGCCGATTTTATCTCTTTCAGTTTAGTTATACTGGTTAAGAGTGAAGCAGGGTAAATAAAGACAACGAGATAATGGACTAAAAATAACTTAAAATGCTTACGTACAATAATGCAGAAAATATCCTGCAAATATATATTTTGTCTAAACGAACTGAAGGGGGTAGACTTTGAATGTGTATCGATGAATAACTAAATGTGAGATCCGGATGCATTTAATATGTAAGTCAAACTTTAAATATGTTTTCCCTCATCAACTATATTTTGTAAACAAAAGTAACAATTTCTCAAAATCGATTTAACATAATAATCTGACATTTTCAGGCGTTGTTTAAGGGAGTATACTACAGGTATTATCGTGAGCGTTTTATAATATATTCAGTGCTATTAGTTTTCAGGTATTTTATTACTTTCATTTTCATTGTTTTGTTTTCATAATAAAAGCCCTACTTTTTCTAATATTTATTAAATGTATAAAAATGCTTTTGTATTCAAAATAATGTTAGATGTATTATAATTGTATTTAAATAAGAAATCAATGCTAAGTATTGAAAAGATGTCTTATAATTTTTCATTTCGTAGAATGCATCTAAACTTCAAAGTTATAAATTTTCTTAAAATTATATTGATTTAGTAATAAATTTAACACAACAATAAATATTTCAATATTTTCATGTTTTAATTTGTGTAATGCAAAAATGTATCTAGAACCTATCCTGATATTAGCGAAGTTAAGTTTCTCTGTTTTTCCTACTTGTGAGTTGGTTGTTTTCAGTGTAACTCTATTCAATTTGTGTTTTTATAGAATTGGTTTTGTTAATTTTGGAAAATATTAAAAAAGAGATTAAATTGTTGGTAACACGTATAAATAAAACCTTGCATAACGATAAGTTTAGCCAAGCGGACTGTTGTTAGTTTCGTCAATAAGCCGGATTTTGCAGCAGTAAACCAAACGTAGTGAAATAAACATATCGTCAGTTCGCATTTCAACTTCTGTATATCAGAATCATTGATGTGTTAAGTATCGACCCACAAAGCACAAGGGCTAACAGCTAACCGTATTCCTGCAACGTTTACTGTTTTGTTACTGATATTTACTTCATTACTACGTTAGCTTTCATCGTGTTTTTAATAGATTTTTATCCTACTTTTCCTATTAAGAATTTTAATACGAAGGGCTACTTAACCAAAGTTAAGGGAAACCTTAAATAATAAAGGGTACAATTTAAGGAAGTTACCAAACTTTTAAAAATGTGTTTGTGGGACGAGATTAAATAAAGGTTTTTTTTTTTTTAAAGAGTAAGTATTTTTCTTGAAACGTTTTATCCGCTTTTTTTACAAAATAATTTATAACTTCACAATTGTTTAATGTATTGAGTTAAAACTTGTCACGGTACTTAATAAAATAACGTCATGTTTTATGAAACATTACCAATATAATCCAATAATGCGTCTCAAATTGGCGCTTGTAATGTTTAAATGTTTAAACAATTGGCTTTCCGTAGCCTAAAACGGCAAACTAATGGGCGCAATTTTTCTGTTATCTTTTGTCAGTTTTTTTGTAGTTTCGCCTTTGGTATTTATTCATTGTATGAAATTTTTTTAATAGTCAACAATGTCTTTTTTTTTAGTACATCTTACAAAAAAGTCTGAGGAGTTTAAAGAAAATTAAATTTTTTTAGTGGAAGTGATGGTCTTTGTCTACGCATTGTCTAGTTAACTCATAGGGTTCTGATGTGTCATAGGTGACACTGTTCTAATTTTTGTTTCCAACAAGCATCTTCTTTTTTAGTGTCAACTATCAAGGCTGTAAGAGTTTTCTCCTAACGAATCGCATCCCGCCGATGCTGGGAGATCATATAAAGACAATTTTTATGGTGTTTACGTTTCTGCATTTGAATGTGCTTAGCCACTTGTTTTGTTCAGACTATATATTTTTTGTATTTGTTAACTACTTTTAGCAGTGTGTTGTAAATTAAAAGTGCTTCTGTGTGTTTGCATGCGTTCTAATTGTTTAATTTGCGGGCATTAATTGAATGCTCTTTTTTCTAGGCGTTGATTACCTTAAACAAGTTATTAATTTTGATGTGTTGTTATTGTTACAAGATTTTAGGTGACGTTTATTTTGTTACTACCCTTTTAGTTAGTTATTTTGTTTTAATAAGTTTATTGTTTCGGGCGTCAGACAATGATAACCCGATTAGGGATTTACCTCAAACAAATTATTAAATTGCAGTGTTCAATTCCATTTCAATTATAGCTACTAAAAATTACTAAAGCTAAACATTAGTCTAAATAAACGGTATCAGTTAACTGACACAAACTTTCTCCCAACTTACTGTAGTCAAAATAATATTGTTTTTAATCATTTTATTTACTACTTTTTAGAAGAAAACAAAAAAATAATATTCTACCTACGTCAATCGTATAAAAAAGTTATTGTCCCAGGCGGGATTCGATCGCGCGACCTTTGAATTACTGGCCGTCCTCGCTACCGTTGTGCTACCCCGTGCGGCCGTTGCCGTGATGCTAGATTGACAACATAAACTTGTTTATTTTTTAACATTTCCCCATAATTATGAAACGCCGAAGTTTTGATGAAAGCGGGTGGGGTCATTTTGTTTGGCATCTTAAGCACTATAAATACTGAAAATTTTATCAAAATCGTTAGAGCCGTTTTTGAGAAATTTGCATTTTTGTCGGTTTTTATTGGTTTTTAGGGGTAAATTACCCTTAAAAATTAAAAATTCCAAAAAATGAAAAAAACGCCTGGAGATATTAAGGTTTAGTACCTACATACCAAATCTCATGAAAATCGGACCAATAGTGTCCCCTCTGGTCGTGTATACATACTGACACACTGACAGACAGACACCACGTTAAAAACACTTTTTTGGGTTCAGGGAGCACCAAAACAAAAAATTCCACTAAAAATATTTTTGGGTTCAGGGAGCACCAACACAGATAATTGCACTAAACAATTTTTTGGGGTTCTGGGAGCACCAAAACAGATAATTCAACTGAAAATTCAAATTCGAACATTTTTACGAAAACAATACTTTCTCCATATACTAAGTATAGGGTGGAGAAAGTAAAAATTGTCATTCTTTTGCATTTTGTAAACATGAATTATCACAGTGGAAACATTAATGCAAGTTTTTACTGCATATTGCATCACTTCATGAATAATTAATGAACGTGTAGAGTTTACGGAATTACATCATGGTAGTTGCTAAATCAAACAGTTTACCCTTGCAGGTGAATTGGAAGTAATTAATGCTCGTTATGCATAGTGAATGTTGTCCAAAGCTTAATTAATCCTTTTTGTTTATATCTGCATGTTTGTTCGGTTTTAATTGTGGTACAGAATTGTTAAAATAATGTACGCTATTATTGATAATCAACATTTAGTGTTTTTTAGTGTTTATTTCGATGGAAATGCTTGTCCAGTTTCCAAAAGTCGGAACCTCCAACACAGTTGCATAGGTTCGAGTTTATTTAATGCCGTCCAATTTACGTGTTCTACTCCATCTTCGTTAGATTAACTGGCATATTACAAAGATGTTAAGCACATTTTGAGGTTATTTAAACTCAAGTTACAGGTTGGGTGGATTTGTTTTAGTGCGTTTGTGTACATTTCCACTGACGAAAATAACGTAAAAGGGAAAATGTATGTAATTAATAGTATTTTTTGCAAATGAAACATTACAATTGTTTTACAATTTAATTAATTGTATACTACCAAACCCCGAGAAAAATCACAGACAGATTAATAACCTAACTATGCTGAGGTGATTTTTAACTCGGTAAATGCGAACAATTATAAAGATTATAAAACTGTAGGTCAATTTGTAAATAAAATTTATTTATATACGTTATTATAAATTTTAAAGAAAGATAAAAATTGTACCACCTACAGTAAATTTTGGAAGACGTACTGGGCAGGCAGATGGTACATGTCAAATTCCCTAATCAAATGAAGTGTCTGATTGCACTTACCTCAAATTGAAATATTACCCTTTTGACACTTGGTTTATCATTTACAAATAAATGTTAACTCAAAGTTAATTAAACTGATTTATTTGTCAGTTAGAAAACAAATATGAAACTTAATTTTTAAGCCCTTAACAATAAAATATAGAAAATGATATGCCCCATAATGAAATACAATATTTATTAAATAACCCTCCCAAAAAAATTTTATTAACAAAACCCACCCGTTTTCATTTATTCAAAGTTGAATTTAACATAAGATTAAAAAATTACATGTATAGATTAAGTACAATTATAACAATTGGCACCGGTGTGTCTACTTGAACACAAATGAGATTTTAGCTTAAATATAACAATAGGCACACTAGCCTAAATCTTAAGTCTATCTGGCCAGTATTGCTTATAATTATTTAAAATAAAAAATGAAGTTAAAAAAAATTATATGGTTAAATTTGGAAAAGGTTGTGATATCACTTGGTTAATTCAGAAATATAATCCTTTGAGGATTGGAATCTCTAAATTGGCATGCTACTCCACCCAATTATTTATTAAATAAGCCTTGTACTTAATTATTCAGCCTAAACAAAATATATTGCAAAAAATTAAAAAAACACCTTACACTTCCTGCAGAAAGTGAAGGTTAAATAAATAGCTTGGCAATTGTAAATCTAACATAGTTCAAAACAGTAAGACTTCGTAATATGGTTTATGCTGCAGAATTAAAACTGGTGAAATTGTCTATTGTAATTAATTAGCACATTGTAGATATAAACTTGCTTTGAAATCAGATGTTGTGCACTGGAAGTCTAAGTTGACTAATTAAAGTTGAAGTTGAATTGTAGAGTTAAAGTTGAACCCAGATTACACTGTTGGAAAAATATCTGTTTTAGTTAAGTTTCATTTTCATTGCAATCAAGGTAATACAAAGTTTAACAAGCTCTGACACATTTTGAAGTTGCATGTTTCACAGTAAGGTTAAGCTCTGATAATTTACTAAGTCAAGCTAATTACATAATTCTCAAATAAATTTGCCATGAACGTTAATTTTTCTTGAATACATTTGCACAGAAATTATTGAAGTCAAATTTATTGTAAACACTTCAAATGAAACAAAACACCAAATAAAATACTTTACTTTCTTAATTAAAGTTAACTTGTTAATTAGGCTAAAAACAATTAAATTGATTTTACTTATAATTGGCTGATTTTGAATAGAAAGGCTTTCTTAAAGTAAATGACATTGTCTAGTTTACTATTTTAAATTATTTTACACACAAGTGAAATACAATGAATAAACCAAGTGGTTGTATAAATGGAAGTACTAACTCTTACCTGGGTTGGAAGCTATGTAGAATTGCACATGTCGGTTTCTTTTATATTTATAAACTTTAAAGATCGAGAAGTTAATTTAATACACTCACATTGTTGGTGTTAACGTTATTTCATTTAAATTGACTTATGCTCAAACACTTCCCGACATTACGCAAGCAGACATGTGGTTAACCTTTTTGTGTAACGAAGTCGTTTTCTAGCAATGAATTATGACATGAAATGGCTTCTCTCAACTTAGGATATCGCTAGCGCTTATGTGGATGGTTGACGAATCTACGCATTGGATGCCAGTCCACTAGGGGACAACACTTGACGGATCACAGCTGTTGCTGAGTTACGTCTTCTGTCCGCTAGGTGCCGTGGGTGTTCAGTGTATGGGCAGTTAGACAGTTAAATTCGATCAGAGAGTGGATTTTTTATTTAAATCGTGGCGCGCTATTTAAATAACGGCACAAAATATTATCTTTTAATGGCTTTTTATTTCATATTGATAAATCAAATTATTTAGAAATTATTAATACTATAGAAAAAAATTAATAATCGAATATATTTATAATGTTATACGAAGAAGTACAAATCGTTTCATTCTGATAGTGACGTATCTCAGTTTTGGCAACTTTTCAGGAGAGCCAAAAAACTAAAAGTGTTGTCATGTTATATTTCACTGTAAAAAAAAACTATGATAGAGCTTTAATATTTGGTGGAGTTATACTTCAGGGACCAAGTTATCATTTGCATACAACTTTAATTGTATCAGTTCACATATACGTACCAAAATATGCATGTATTTGAGATATGCCACTTTGCCTGATTTATTTTATTGATGAATGTAAGTTTACGACACAATGAACACAATTACATTTGTTTTTTCAAATTATGTCTTTAATCAGGTATTATACTTAAATAAGAAGTTTTACGACTGTCGATATAAGGTTTGGAAGTTATAAGAGTAGACGTTTTAGTAAATTATTCATTTATTACATTGCTTTGATTTTTTAAAATTACTTTTTATAAACGAATAAAAAGTAATATACTTAGCATTTAACATCCTTAAAAATATAACTTAAACACTAGCATTGTGTTTGACATAAAAGTAAAGCCTTAAATTATTTATTGATTGTAAAGAGTACATAATATTATGTTTGAGTCTACAGCGTAATAATTATTGTTACACAATTACTGTGCGATATTTTCAGTGATCTGAAAAAATGTTTTTGAAACATGTAATGAAAAGAAAAGAAAATAATAAACTACTTTGTTGTAAAATAAAAATAATCCACTAATAAGATTACAATGTCTAATAAAATTATAAAGTAAACTATACTATTTTTATAACTTTGTATAAGTCTCTCTTGGTCTCTGTTAAATAAAAGATTAGCTACACATAAGATTATTATTTGTAATAATTCTAAGAAGTGGTACTCTTCTTGGTACACATAGAATAAAAAGGAACATTATAAGAATTATTTCTGTTTCTAAAGTATAACAAAATAAATTAAGTTCTTGTCAATCAGCAGGTGCCATAAGTTTTTCCTCAATAAATGTGATGTAGTAATTGTTATATTGCTGTCTTAAATTCCATTTAACCTTCATGTGGCAGTAGTTGATAAAAATGTTTGTGTTCTTGAGACCTAATGACCGGAATATTTTTTTTGACACAGTGACAACAGGTCGTTATATTTAGCTTTTGGTATAGTGACAGTCTTTTTGTTGAGATTTTCCACTTTAATTTTTGAGATTTGCCCCTTTTGTCGCTTAAGCTGTAGTTTTGTGTAGTTATTTTCTAAATGGCTGGTCTTAAATTGGATTCCCTGCAAATTTCCTTTGGAAGCTTTTAACTCCGTCATTTTTGTCCAGTCAACTACCACGTTTGGTGCTCCTTCAACTTCTTCGACTTCTCTTTCTTGTAAACTTCTTATATCTTTATAGAGCTTCTTGAAGTTCAAGGAATTCAGAAGTTTGAATCGGAATCATATGGTATGAGTCATTACGTCGAGCAAGTCGGAATATGGGGTGCTACTGTGAAGGAATAAAGATGTCACCAGCTTTCTGAACCGCATAGGTTATTGCGCTGTGACATGAATCCCTTTCATTTTGACCTGATAAGGTTCGAAAAATGGTAGACTGATTTCTTCAACTGATTTGCTATTAGATATAAAGTAAAGCAGCAAAGTTGGAATGATCGAGTTTGTATTCTGCCCTGGGCATCCATCTGAAAACAATTTCACATTATGTATTATTCCTTGGTTCTCTTGTAAAATAAAGCGTTTTCGAAGTTAAACGAATGAGTTTCTTTTAAAATGTATATACAATAATTTATTGATAATAGAAGGTTGTATTTATATTACATTTATATATTTTAATGCATATACTAATATTTTTTTTTAAATTTATATACAAAATACTGTCTTTGATTTTTCATTATTTGTTCTTGTCTTTGGTGGTCTTTTTTATCGTCTAGATACAAACTTCAAACATTGAAAGGCATTCGCCTGGGTTTTGCATGAGCAAATGTTATCAGAATTTCCCTAAAGTCTAAGTTTTCTGCATTGTAATTTTCTATTGCTAGAATGGCGAGAGAGTTCAGCCTTTCATGTGCCATTGTAGAGCACAAATAAGTTTTTATAAGCTTAACCCTCAAGTACTATAGCCTCATATACTCACATAAGTACTATAGAACGTCTGTCAGACGTCTTTTTTATATTATTTTTATTTTTGTATTTCAAATTAAAACTAGTTTATTTTTTGGTCGGTACTATGTTTATTCATGATACGAAACTAGAAACAAAATACCTTATACCTTATAAAAAAAAAATTTTTTAGTTGTGATTTCAAAAAATGTTTTTTGTTTAAGGTCTTTTTTGTAAAATAACTTTTAAACATATATTTAGTTGAACAAGAATTGGTTTTGAGTGGTTGTGATCTCTACTGATATATTAAAACGTATTAGGCAATTTAAATAATCATCAGTAAAAATTAATAATAGTTACACAGTTAGCTAACTGGTATGAAAAACGTACACGTTGCTTATGAAAAATCGTATTTTAATTGGTGGAATGAATGATATATTGAAACAATAATAACATACAATAATACTTACAAATTATTTTAAACAAATAAAAAAACATGTTTAGTCTATTTCAAGCACCGCACGCAGACTTTTCTGGAACACTCCAAGCATATTGGCACTCCGCATTTCTGGCATGGATACCGCGTCTGGCGTTTCAACTTTGAGGGGCAGAAAGCAAAGGTTCTTCTTTTTTCCAGTGTTTGAGCTGGTTGGGCATGTTCTTCTTACATTGGTAATTTCAATATTCGACGAATAGTAATGGAAAGTTCTTTCTGAATCATCCTATCCAATCTTGACAACATGTGTGGTCGCACCAAAGCTGAAGCTAAGTTTTTCATAAAGTCCATCCTCTCCAGTTTTGCTGTATTGTTGAAAGACTGATGGAGTACAGATCCAGATCCTACATCAGTTAGAGTGAAAAATATAGCCATAGGCCATCTTCTGGTCCTCCGACTAGACGAGTAGTTGGCTATTTTCTGGTCAAGGCTGTCGACTCATCCCTTGGTGTGGTTGTACAGTGAAATTACTTCAGGCTTCCCAATTTCCGGGTCATCACTAGCCACATGATGCATTGAAGACACCATAATCACGGCCTTTTTTTCTTTTGGAACGAATGACATAAGAGTTATAGCTTCAGTAAATCCGTAAACACTTGAATTAACCGCACGATCTAAACTTGGCTGAAATTCTTTTGGGATTTCTACTTTGTTTTTTTTCATGGTCCCGACATAGATGAGACCTCTATTTTTGAATTGTTGGACCAGTTCAACTGACGAGAACCAATTATCTCCTATCACGTTCCTGTTACTCCCTTGAATTGGCCTGATTAGCCTTAATACTGATTGAGTTGGTTTGCTAAGTTGTTGCTCTTGTTGGGTGATAGTTCGGCCATAACAGTTTTTCCCAGTATAGATGTAGGCGTTGGAAAGGTAATGAGTTCTAGCATCAGTCATTGCCATTATTTTTATTCCATACCTAGCTGGCTTTTTTGGCATATACATGCGGAATCTACATCGACCTCTAAAAGCCACTAACATTTCGTCGACGCACGCATACTCTCCTACTGAATAGCATGCTTGACAGTTCTCGATTAACTTTTCAAACACGAATGCTATTGTTGCACCAGGATCATCTTTGGATCTTTCTTTTCGGTCTTGTGGATCATCAAATCTTAGAGCGTTGAGTAAAAACAACAATCGTTCCTTGGTCATTGTACACAGGAAAACATCTCTTCCAGTCTCGTCAGTCGCATACAAATTGTCCAGTGATTTATTTCCTAACTTAAAAACTGATGTATATACTAACAAACCGATAAAGGCTTTAAATTCACGTTTTTAAGTGCTTCAAGGAAAGTTAGTTTTTTGTTTGTGTACCTTTCTTTCATGTCAGTGATTTTTTTATTAGTCCATTTTAGGATTTCATCCAAAATGTTTTCAGTAAAAATTAGATACCAGACTTGTTCCGGTGAAGGATTATCACCTAGTAACGCATGTCGTTTTAGTCCTGGTACATGGTTGATTATGTTGTGTTGCCGCGTTCTTACATTGGTAGGTGGCATTTTTTCCCACGAATCGGCGTATCCTGTAGTTGGTTTTCTTCATCCAGCTCCACCAACAACACTCTCTATAACTTCTAAGTCATGTTGAATCCATGCTGGTTCTTCTTCTTCTTCCAGTTCATCGTCGTTTTCAATGTGCCCTGAGACGGATGGTCCATCATTAATTTCATAATCACTTAATTCTTGTTCTGAATCACTGTTGTGATTACTTTCAATGACAAAGTCTGGGTCCAAATCACTGTCGTCACTATCAAAGTCTTTGAGGTTTTCGTCAAAAACTTCGCCTAGCATATCTTGCAAATCAGTCTCAAAGATCTTATCTCCAATATTTATCTTTCTTTTAAATCTTGTTCGAGATGGTAATTGGTCACTAGAAGTTGATGGACGATCCATTAAGAAGTAGATGTTTCTATCAAGTTAGTGTAAACTATGTACAAATACAGACTAAACTACCGGAAAAAAACTATTTACAAAGTTTTAAAACTATAACTGCTAGTTGTACTTCACAATAAATAAATATATACACTTTTACTATATACAGTCTCTAATAAAAAATAGTGACGCGATTCTATACTACGTCCACGAGACGTCACGATAACAAATGTAAAGTAACGCAACTACTATAGTACGTCATCACTCAACTAATCGTAAACAAAGCCTCGTAGCGCGGCAAGACTTTCACTAGTCAAAGAGCTCCACTCGACTGAAAGGTACTGAGTCGGACCATTTTCTATGGCGAGGAGTAGGGAGGGTGCACGGGAGGGGAACTTGGACGCCGTCTGTGAGACGTCACTATAGTACTTAAGGGTTAAGCTTACTTAACCTTCGTTCGGCACCAGCAACTATCGCGGGTATTGTTAGTAACACTCTTAATGCGACCCACAAGTTTGTAAACACATTTTTAATGTTTGTGTATTTGGTTATACACATGAATTCTTTTGGTGTGACTTTGTTCTTTTCATGATCCAAAATCGAACTTACATGTAAAATTTCATGATACAGTTTATTGCTGTTGATAACAGACATTTTGGTTGTTATGTCAGACATTTTGGTTGTTTTGCAAGTTAAATGTCTTTCAAGGTCCAAACACGTTTTCGTTTACGATTTCTTTTCTTGGGGAAAACAGGTTCGATACCAAAATTCAGCAGCATTTCTTTCTGTTTACATCGATCGATGCTTATAAGAATCAGTTGTCAATAATATCTCGACAATGATAGTGTTTCGACAATGTCGAAAATATGTTATTTACAAGAAACACACTTACAAAAACTCGGTAACGAGCTCGTCGCTACTCATGTTTATTTTATAAGTAAATGATCGCGCGAGTTGTTTAGCTGTCGAGTGTTCGTCGTGTATTAAATCAGTATAGTGTAGGGGGGAGCGGGAGAACGCGCTTCGTGTATTCTCGATTCACGTCGGATAAATTTGGACATGAATTTACTTTTCCAGAGAGTTTTGAGAAAGTAGAAGGGGAACTACAAAGCGTCGCTTTCTGGAGAGAATTCTCTCTTGAAATAACATAGTTTCGGCGTTGTGATGAAGAAAATTTACTTTTGTACCCACGGCGGCGCACCCCCCGCCGATGGCGTTGCCCAAGGCGATTGCCTCTGTCGCCCCACCCACGCGACGTCCCTGCGCAGATCATCCAGTTTTCGTTTGTCATTGGTTGCTCCATACAGGGAAAGAAAAAGTAGTTCACCTGCCTTTGTAATATCATCTGCAATGGCACCACTAGAGTAGAAAGGTTTGACACATTCCATAAGAGAACTGTTGCTTCTTCCTTTTGCCATAAATCGCACTTGTAGAATCGCATCCACTGAATCCATGGACCAAGAGAATGTATTCTTTTATATTAAGATGTTGCTGCTGCAAGGTATGAGATGAGAATACTTCCTCCTTACTCGACCAATAGATGGCTTCAATAAGAATACAGGCTTATCTGGCAGAGCATGGTAATGAATGTAAATGCATTCAAGAAACATGTATTTTTTCATCAGTCTAGGCCTAATATAAAATTATTTTGTGTGTTTTACTTATTTTACCTGCCTTATCGGCAACATACACGCATAATTATACTTTAATAATAAGTAGAATACAATTAAAATAAAATAAATTATAATAAATTGTCTTAGACGTTTAATACAATATTTATTTTTACATGTTACTTGTTTGTATGTTTAAGAGAACAACTTAAATGTTAGTACTTCTGAAATGTAAAATTACTGTATGTTATGTCATGAATATCATAAAATCTCCTCAATACGTGGTTCTATCGACATATAAGTTCTGTAAATAGTTTCCTTGTGGAGAAAAACCTATAAAACGACACCTCACTTGACCTAAATCATCGAACATTGATTATTTTGCTTTCCCCTCCATGCCCCCTCCAAAAACCATGTTCTACCATTTCTACACTTAGGGACTCATCGGATCTTGAATTATATTGGCCAAACCATATAGTAACCAAAATTTCATCGATGAACTATTTTTCTCGTTTATTTTGTGAGTATTGATAACTTTGCTTGTAATCATGATTAATATAATTCCGTTGAACTTTTCAAAGACAGATTTCAAATTCTCTATTTCTGAAATTTTGAAATGCGAGAATATATCAAGTATTAAACAATTTGGTAAATCTAAAGACGTAGTTTTTCCAACTTAGATTCTTTAAAATCTTAGAAGCAATAAATTCAACAATTTTAAAGTCTGATTTACAGTGGATTTTTAAAATTCTACGTGTCAGCTGGCAAAGATTGTGTAGACCTTTGTTTTTAACATTGATGTAAGGAAGTAAACCGGTACTAGTAAGCCCCATGAAAAATCACAGGCTGATTAATTAGGTGCACACTCAGGCGCTTTCGTCTACAATTTTCAATTCAACTTGCTTTTCAACTTTCATTTCATCTTTCGTCAAAGGCATGAGATTATTTAATGCGTTTGTTGAATGCCTCTTTACGTCCTCACTAGGTGTTCAGTCAATTTTCACGGTGGGAAGGCACAACATGGAAGACGTCGCTAGTATACTGTTAGGTATAAGTGCAGCTTATCTTTTTTTAAGTGGTAGAAAGAGTACACATTGGTTTACGAATAAAAAAGTTTATTACAATTTAAATACTGTTGTTACTTAAAAGCAAACTTTTTTTTAAACTACTAGATGAATTAACTCTCATAAGTCTCTAGTATCTTCAGGAGACTGAAATTGAACTGAAAAAATGAACTCATTTTCACAAGGCTAGGAGTTAGCCACGATTTTATTCATTTGCAAGTCAAACAGACAATTTGATATGTACCGTTTGACCTGCAATTGATTTCGTGGATTTATATTTTCGTATATTGTCTGCTACAAAAACACCAAAATTACTCCATTCGTCTCTAGCAGCTAATACGTCAGCAGCATTTTTCATTAAATTGAAATCTTCCTGCTCTCTCTCATCACGAGTTCTTTTAATATTTCTGGTCGTCCTAATCGGCTGTATGAAGTCAGCATCTCCTTCGTGAAGGCTTAAATCTGAAGGCTCGGACATATTAGTCACTTCTTCTTTATTGACTGAGATTGATTCCCCTATAACAAAATTAATAAGTAAAGAGTAAGCCTAATCTGGAACGATTTTGCACTTTTAATTTATACAAATATGTGGGCCTAATTTGCAACAATTATTGAAACTATCGTGCATTGCTTTACACGCCTTAACATATAGCCTACATATACACACAGCAATATACAACAAATAAAATATTTATACGAATACATATCGAACGATACGAATATTCATAATATGAATGAATGGTGTATTACCATCCTTTTTAAAGTAATTATTAATTTCGTTTTTTACAGTTACCAACGACCCCTCAGCAGTGGAATTTCACTCACTGTATCGGAGCTTTAGACGGGAAACATGTAGTAATTCAACGTCCAGAAAACACAGTTACAAATTTCATAATTACAAAGGAACTGATAGTATTATGGCAATAGTAGATGCAAAGTACTGTTTTTTATACGTAAATGTTGGTTGCCAAGGCCGCATTTCGGATGGTGGTGTATTCAAGAACACATCATTTTATAAAAAAATGCAAATTAACGAATTGAGTTTACCACAACATGAAGCACTTCCTGATCGTACGATAAAAACCCCTCATGGACTAGTTGCAGATGATGCATTCGCTTTATCAGAAAATATAATGAAACCATTTTCAACAGGTTTAAACCAAGGATCCCATAAAAGAGTATTTAATTACAGGTTGTCTTCAGTGGGACATGCTTTTGGGTTGCTTTCATCAGTATTTAGAATATTCTGAAGTTGAAAATACAATTATCAACATTGTATTGGCTTGTGTTTATCTCCACATTTTTTTGCGAGTACAGTCCGACTCACCAATATTTTACTCTACACCAGGATGTTTTGATAGTGAAGACGCCAATACAGGATATACAATTTCTGGGACATGGAGGGAAATAACATCTTGTGACCGTGGTTTCAGTCCTCTTAGGTCAATTCCAAGAAGGCCATCATCGAACGGAACGAAGGTTCGTGAAGAATTCATGGAATATTTCATGTCAAATATAGGATCAGTATCATTCCAGAACAAGTACTTGTAAATTGCATTGTTAAGTAATAAAGGAATTATTACAACTTTACGATGTTCTTATTTTAAAACTATTGACATTCTTGAAGCAAATCAAAAGACAACTAAACAATTTACGTAGGCTAACACAAAATTTGTATATTTTTTACTTAATTCTAATTATGATATAATTGATTCAAAATTGCTTACCAAACAAATACATAATAATTGTACCTCACTACAAAATTAAGTTCCATTACATTGGCTTAATATGGAAACCCGTAGGTGCGTTTTATCTTTAGGGCAGTTGAATAGGGTTCGTTCTGCAGTTAATACACATTAAAAATAATTAAAAATAAACAAATAAAGGGGTTAGATATTGTGAAATGATAAACAGTAATTAAAATGCGTTTATTGTTTCCTAGGACATTAGGCCTAAGTGTTTTTCTACGCTTTTACAGAAGATTCTATGCTTAAACAAAAGTAGGCCGTATATATTGACCTAACCAGACGAGGCTGTTTGAAGTAAGCCTAACTAAAAAATTATTGTAAACATCAATAGGCCTATTGCAACATATTATTAGCAATGTAATGTAAGTACATTCGGCGCTTGATGAAACTATATCAAAGGACAAAATATTTAACACAATAAAACTAGTTTCATAAAATATTAGCTCGTTTGCTACATTAGGAATCGCCAGGCAACTTTTTTAAAAAAAAATTACAGTGATTATTTTTATATATAGTTCTATATTATATATGTGGTTAATTAACTAACTATCAATATAATATCTAGGAATTATTCTAACAAATGAACAACTATATAGGCCTAAAATAGAGAGATGTTATAGGGTATATTAGAATATATTTATGTTAACTTCCTTATAGAGCAAACATGCAAATCATCTCTGTACAATTTTAACAAGTTTCTAGACGATGCCTAACAAAGGCGAAACATACTAATTACCGTATGTTGCAATAAATCTAGCTTTAGTGAATCATATTTTATTGTGTAGGTATCACAATTTCAACCTATATAATATTATTCTTTTTCTCTGAAGTTGTTTCAATGCTTAGCACTAAAATAATAAATCTTGTAGTTGGTTACCTTGTCTTGATCTGGAATTGTAGAAATTGTATTATCTGTGATAGTTTCCTTCGTTTCTCTTGGCGTTGCGGAGTCTACAATGGAAGATAAAGCATCATACGCAAACCATGAAGGATTGTAGCTTTCATGAGCCCCCGAGCTACTTTTCTTCATCAAAACTTTCTGGCGTTCTTTTTTAAAATATGACACCAGACTTTTAATTTTACCGCCGATAAGTCCACATTAAATTTGCTTCCCAAAAAATTTAAAGCGTCAACTCTTTTTACTTTATTTGTATTATCTCTGTTTTTATTGTCCCACAACACTGGTAGTAAATTGTATTCATTTATAAAATTTAAAGTTACTTCTTCAGAAGACATTTTTAGGTTAAATTGAAAGAGGAATTGAACGGAAATGCAACAGCAGCGGGAGAGCTTGCGTTATGGCTTGCGTCAACAAAACTTACTTTGTTCAACTCCAAAAACGCATGCGTCACGCATGCATCTTGAATGCCTCACACGCTTTACTCCTTGCGCTATGACGCATGCCCTTGATGCGCGTAAAAGCGCATGAGTGTTGACACGCCTTTAAGGAATACTTATCTAGGCCTACTTAACTCTGCTGACGGAGATTTTTAACTCGTTAAAAGTGTACAATAAAACGGATTATAAAACTGTAGGCCTATTAATTTGTTAAACATATTTATTTACATAGTGTACGTTTTTATATATTTAAAGAAAGATAAAAATACTATCTTTTAATTGTTTTTTTCTTTCATATTGATAGATTGATTGATTTAGAAGTTATTAATGTTATAGTAAAGAAAATAATAATCGAATATGTTTATATGTTATATGAAGAAGTACGAATGTTACCGAAGTTAAATAAATATCTCTTCTTTAAATTTGTATAAACAATAATATATTGATGATAAAAGGTTGTAATTATATACAGTTTATAACTTAAAAGCAAATACTATGATGTATATTATAGCATAAATTAGTTCTATAACTCGAATTTAAAAAAATCAACTTCACAAGAAATTATAATAATTAAAATTGTATACATAACCCCAAACTATAATCCTAGTAAAGTTGACAATAAGTTGATTAAAATAAAATAGCATGAATAATTTAAGAAAATATTTATTAACACAATGTTTTTACACAATTTAAAGGTAACAGAAATATTTTTTATATAATTTGGAAATTTATTACCCTTATGTAAGTTGACAATAAATTGAATAAAATAAAATGGCATGAATAGGCCTTACTTAAGAAGATAATTATCAACACAATATTTTCACTCAATTTAAATAGAAAGGAAATATTTTTTAATTTGAAAATAAATTGTTAACTTTTGCCCTGTGCTTACTAGCCTAACAACTGCAAAAGTGAACACACAAATTTCTTTATCTTTGCCTTTGATCCAGCACACCTTTCATGGACCCATTTCCTGCAAATCAAGCACTGCACCATGTCCTCAATTGAACTTTCTTCGCAAACTGCGCAATACCACTCTGCAGGATTCATGTTGACAATGACATCACTCGCCGCTGAGGTCCCAGCTTGGTTTATTAGATCAACACCCAACACCATAGCTTTCTTGGTAATCGATTTTTTTTACTTCTTTGTTAGGCCAGGTAGGTTACGTGATACATCTGTAGAGTTTTTAGTTAAAGGCCCGATTTTCAATTGTAGCTCTTTCACCTTTTCCTTTGCCAGTTTAAGTTCCCGAGTCAGTTCCAGTTTGCTTTTGTAGGGACTACTGGTTAATATAACTGACTTTTGCATATTTAAAGTAGACTTCACTTTAGACACATTTCTCTTTTTGGTTGGTTTTGGAAGTGGAGAAATTATTTCAATCGAAATATCCAGGTTTGGAGTTAAACTCGTTGAACTGTTAGGTGAGGTTACTTCAACATCGAGAGGTTGATTTTCATCCAAGCAGGTTTTCTCTTGGTCTAAAGTTTCTGCTGGTGAAAAGTCTGAATCTTTAAAGACTGAAGAGTCAACGGGCCACACACCACTACTCTTGATTCCATTAGAAGAATTCTCAATTGTTGCAGCCTTGCCATATGCTTCATTCACTAATTGTGAAATCTGGAATTGAGTAACTCTTAAACCAGGATTAGTTCGCTGCCATTTTTCTACAGCTTGGGTGAAGTAACCTTTGAAAGGCTTAAAAAATTACCTGTCTAATGGCTGCAGTCGATGTGTACAGTGTGCTGGTAATTTCAGCATAATTACCCCAGCATCTCGAGCAATTTAAAATGCTTCCAAGTTTTTCTCTTTGGTTGGCTTGGCTTTACAGTATCAACGAAATTAATGACGAAG
Source organism: Philaenus spumarius (assembly GCA_018207615.1). NCBI lineage: Eukaryota > Metazoa > Arthropoda > Insecta > Hemiptera > Aphrophoridae > Philaenus > Philaenus spumarius. Next base: position 18,476 of record JAGFPH010006903.1, read on the forward strand.
CCACTTTACAAACAGCTCTGAGTTTATCCATCCGCTCTCCGACACATCAACTAAGCTTCCAGGCGGAGCGCCAACCTTTAATTCATTCGCCATCCTCATTCTTTTAAAAATTATTAGGGGTGGAACATACATGCCCGCTGCACTCGAGCAGCACATGAAGGTTGTGTTAACTCCTCGCTCACCACTCGATATCGACCCCACAGCACGCTTTCCCTTCTCAGCTACCACCTTTTGACATTTGTTCTGTTCGGTACTTACGCCTGTCTCATCAATGTTGAAAATCCTAGTTGCATCAATTTGATTTTCATCAACAGTATTTTTTAAAATTTCAAAAAATGCATTGACATTGTCTTTAGAAAACCCTTGTGCTCTAGCTAAGGATGTTGCCTGAGGCTCACGAAGAGAGATATCTTTATAACGTTTCATGAAGTTTTAGTGCCACTTCTTACCAGCAATTTGTTTCTCCTCATTTAATACATGAGGGATACTATTTCTTTGTGCGATTTGAAATGCGAGTCTACGTACGTCTGTAATCGTAAGCCCAAAAAGACACGCTTCCATTTTTTTTTT
>JAGFPH010006903.1:27557-43715 GCA_018207615.1 Philaenus spumarius
TATATCGTTTTCTTAAAGATGCGCCTCTTTAATTTGTATTATTTTGCTTTAAAATAGATTATATATTATTGCATTAAAGTTAAGAAGTTTTTTAAATATTATTTAACATTCAAGAAAACATTTTGTTGCCACTTAATTTAGAAAAATAAAATGTTAGAGAAGATTTATTTTATCATTTTAAGTCTGTTACGTTCCTTTTCTGTCGAATCTTATCGATTTAGTTTTGCTAGGAATTATTTATTTTTGCTCATATAATTTCCCAGAAATCCTAATTTTAAAAAGAATTTAGGTAATAAAGATCCACACAATATTGAAAAGTGTGTTGTTTTTATTGAAATTTTTAATGTATAACTAGTATACAGAAAGTTTGTTAATTAACTAACTGTTATTATATAACAATTTGAAAGGATATTAATGTGCCACTTAATTTGAAATGAATACAATAAGGAAGATTGAGACAGTTAACTTTTACATATAAAATCTTAGCTAGCTGACACTAATTTTTGTTATTGAAAATTGAAATGACAACATAATAATTAATACGATTCAAGATTTTATAAACATAACTTAAAAATGATTGATGTTATCCTTTAATTTAAAGAAGAATCGGTATCAAATTTAAAAAATATTGAAAATATGATTCTAACAAACAAAATCAGTGTGGCAAATTTTGAAAAAATAACTATGTCTGATTCTCTGATTACTGGAGTTTCACCATCACACAAACTCTTTAAGTCCTTATACTTGGCAGCAGAGAGTTTAGTAGGTTGTTTATTTAATTTAAACATTGAAGTTGATTATTTAGAGCTTCTCTTATTTGCAATGTCAGACTACGATAAAGCGAGAAAAGATGGCTTTCTGGATAAAGCGAGAAAAGATAAAACAATTTAAGTGGCTTAGTTTTCTTTACCATAAGTTCTCGCATTGTGGTCCAGTCAATCCTGTCGCCTTTGTCATCTTTTCTAACACACAGTATCCTTAGGTCTGTAGCAACTGTCTTAAAATCTAGAAAATCTTTAAATGTAAGGGCATGCACAACAAATGGATTGTTAAACCTAGCCAACCGAAAAATTGGAAGCAATTGTGAAGGATGAAATATTTCACCAGAGAATTTCATGGCACTGGAGTGATCAGCATCACCTTCACTTTGGCCGTAGTATGATGCAAAGAATTTCAGTTTAATTATGCGTATGTTAGTAAAATAAATTACAGAATAGAGTAACATAGCAGCAACAATAGTGTTCTTATTCTGACCAGAACATCCATCCGAAAAGAAATGAACCTCTTCAAATCCTTCCTCATCTAGCTTAATCAAATATTTGAATAAACATGTAGCGATTTCAGATGCGCCTCTGCGGCTAACACCTTCATGCCAAGTAAAGCAATGACTTTCGTTTGTTTTTAAGTTATATAAAGTAAAATTAAATGTTGACAATCGTCTTTTATAAAATATTTTACTGTCGCTAGATTTTGGTAAGTAAATAACTTGCCGCAGGTCAAAAACAGCTGCTGCGGTTTTTTCATCTGCATATTCTTTTGCTTCCTTTTTTTCTGTCTGACAGAAACAGCAAGTTTTTCGTTGGTGTGGTGCCTAAATTTGTCCTCTAACTGTGCTTTCTTGTCTTTATCTCTTTATTGGTAATTGGAACACAAACCACACATATCCTTCTTAGGATGACGAAATGAAAGATTTAAACTTTTAAATACTTTTACGTAAGAGTTGTAATGAGGTAATGGCTTTAAAATATCATTGTTTTTTTCTACAAACATCCAGTACATTTTCTTTTTAGTCAGGTCAGGATTCAGGTATTCTTTCTTAGAATTACTACAGCAGTAATGTGACTCTACTCGAGGAAAGCGGTTTACATGATCCGTCATAATATAAGTAGTTTGATTAATGAATTATGTGTTCTTCAATTCTCTTCTCAGGTTCTACAACACCTGAGGCTTGTTTCTTTTCTACCACTTTTTCGGATACAGAGAAGGTCATTAAAAAAAAGTTTTACATACTTGTAATTGACTGATACCTTTAGGTAAAAAATAACTGACCGTTTTTCACCTACAAGATTTTTCCCTTTTGGTTGTCTTTATTTTGGCGTTGAAATTCGAGCATGTTTGTTTCTATATTCTCTATGATTATGCAACTTTTCCATTATTTTATAAAAGGCTGAACAAATAATGTCTCTTTTTTCGTGCTTTATATCAGCACACTTCCTTCCCATTCTTCGACAAGAGTCTCCGTTGCAATGGGGTTTTAATTTTTTTGGTAGACCACTGACGGTAGACAAAAAAAAAAGGCAAACATCGGATAAATTCACATGTTTCTGATTTTTTGGTATGTTGTAAGGGAGTAGTGTAAAACCACGTTTGCAGCTTCGAAAGACTTGTGCTAATAAAGTACAATACCTTTTATTTTTCCGTCAGTGACCTCTTTCTTGTTGTTCTTTTGACGCGTTTCGGGACGTCTATCCCATCTTCAGAAAAGCCCTCTATATATAGAGGTTGTCAAAACGTTAATAAAACACATAAAAACACATATAACACAACACATTTAAAAAACACAGTAGTACGTTGATCCGCATCTTATGACATCCGGACATCGACACGTCCTTTTTTTTTGACGGAAAAATAAAAGGTATTGTACTTTATCTATCTATATAAAAGCGAAATGGCACTCATTTATTCATCAGCAGAACTAAAAATCTACTGAACCAAATGAGTTCAAATTTGGCATGCATGTTCAGTTGGACCTTTAGACGCGCACTAAGAACGGATTTTGAAAACATCCCAAAGATACGCCCAATATTCGCGTTTTTCTAGCGATTTTTTGCGTTTTCTCAGCTTTTTCGAGAACTAATTGGCAGAAAATGTTGAAATTTGGTACTTAGGTTCGTTTAAGGCCTAAAAGTAGTCTGTTAAAATTTTTTTGAGATTCTCCCAAAATTACGCCAGAAATAGGCGTTTTTGCATTTTTCCTTGCGTTTTCAATGCGTTTTTGATCATCCTCAAATTACGCCCGAACGGATTGGAATGAAATTTGGTATGTAGCTTCCTCTAGGGCCTTAGGCGCTCTCTAAGAAAGGGTATGAAAAATTTGGAAATTTTAGGAGGGGTTTGGGGGGGGATCAAAGTTACTAAAATCATAATTTCAGATCTTTTATTATTATGAAAATAGTGCCTTTATTATTATAGATCTATATATATAAAAGCCAAATACCACTAACTGAACACTTCAAAAGATTACAATTACGTTAAAAAGACTGAAAATACTAACCACCACGGGCAACGCCGAACGTGTCAGCTAGTTATATATATTAGTGACCTGGATACTATACAAATAAATTCATTACTTGTGCTGATTTCGTTTTTATTCATTTTTTTCATTAAATTTTTTTTTTTTTATTACAATTGAGTAAGATGTACCCATCTACTAATTTATTCCTCATAAATGAATAACATTTGTAAGGGATATAACCCAATGGTTACTCCCTATCACTATTGTCCATCAAATCAAATCCGAAGGATTGGTTCTTTTCAGTCTTCTTCCAGTTACATCCAACTGCCCTCGTAGCTCATGGCGTTCGTGGTGTCTGATGCGCTGTCTGTGCTTCTCTGCCTGCTTTTTTATTTTATCTCTGACAGAGTCTATTTTGAAGTCCCTATGCAAATCGTAATTTCTGATGAACCAAGGTGCGTTAACTATACATCTTAACCCTACACTGCATGATTTTTTAATTCTATTTTTTTTAAATCATAAAGGTTCAGAATGAAGTAATATTTAATAGAAAAATACTAAAAAAATCAAACTCAAAAATTACTTACCTTTTTTAAATTTTATTTCGTGATTCTAAATGGAGTCATCATGCATTGCCAGTGCAAGAGGAAGCCTTTTCCAAATATAAAAGATCACTTAGTTTATTTATTTTGCTCTAGAATTCTTCAATTTCTTTATTATTTTTTACTATAGTTATTTATAAAAGAGATATATATAAAAAAAACAATATTTACACAGCTGAATTATTAATTTTTACAATTAAACTAATCATTTCATTATGAAATTAAAAAAAAAAAACAGTTTTTGTTTTTATTAAAGCACAAAAACACATTACATTTTTGACACTTCGCAGTTGAATAACTTCTACAGTTTTCGTTTTTGCACCGTTGTTTTGGTTCTGCATGGTGTGGCCAATGGTCAGTCTTATCTCTCCGAACATCAGCTGCAGGTCGATGAGCTGTTAATTTACGTTGTTTTACAACAGGATGATCTGTAGCTGATGGTCTTCCCCTTTTAGGAGTTGAATAACTGCCTATTTTGCAAAGGGTTTCCCCTAGTTTAATTCGAAACTGTGGTAAATTTAGTTCCTTAGAATTTGTTGGCTTTACACTTCTTACTCGCTTATATAGCAACGAGGAATTTATGACATCAACAAGGTGGTAAAAAATCCTCATATACCATTTCTTGGACCGCATAATAATTCTGTACCGTCCAATCAAACAATCTAAACACCACCCATGTGTTTATTATAAACTGAGATAAGTTTAGGGCATGTCACCATCACATTTTGTTTTTGTTTGCGATCATAGCGCTTTACTTGAGACACAGGGTCTGTTCCTGCAAATGTTGATAACATAACTACTGGTTTATTATCCTTCCAAAGAAGGTTAGATATCTGGGTGTCATTGTAAGCTCCTACATATTCAATAATTGTTCCTCTTTCCAGTTTTTTTTTATACTTTTTCTTCTGGCAATTTACAGTTTACAACCCTGTTTCTTCTTACAGTACCTAAAGATAATATGCCACGTTTCTTTAAAAAATCTAATAATCCTAATGATGGATAATAATTATCAAAGTAAACTTTGTAGTTCTTCTCGTTTGGAATTTCCCGAATCAGGCGTATTACTACCCGGTACATTACTACTTACTCCCAAGTCAGGTTCATTTTTATAGCGTGTATCATTTTCTTGGCTTGTATATATTTCTAAGTTGTATGCAAAACCTGATACACCACACAAAATAAATATTTTATAACCATATTTGTGTGGTTTATCAGGTATGTACAAATGGTGTCGTGCTTTGGTTGCGCATATCTGCTCGTCTACGCTTAAATTTTCTTCAGGAGGAATAGATTTTAATTTAGCAAGGATGTGATCTAAAACAGTTCTGAGTTTATATAATTTGTCAGTTGGATCAGTCTTTGAATTATAATTAAAATGAATAACTTTTCTTAGCATTTCAAATTTATTTACAGACATGGCCTATTTTATAATATCTATACCTATCAGGGGATGCCAGTACAATCGCATATTTTTTGCTGTCATAATAGAGCTGATAAGGCATATACCGAGATTTTTATAAATGTCATTTACTGGCTTCGGGATGGATCAATTTGGGTGCCAAACAAAGTTGATTGTTTTCCAATTATTTGGAATAAATCAACTGAAAAAAGTATAAAAATATTCAAAGGGGTGTTTAAATTCACAATATCACTAGGTAAGATTCAATCTTCTCCCTTGAAAGATGTGTCATCAATTTTTAAATTATCTTTTTTCCAATTAACATTTACAACTGTTTTTTTTCTGTTTAAAATTAGTATTTGGTACCTGATTTACAGATGTAGGAGTAGGCTTATGTATTTCAAAAGTAGGCCTAGCTGAGATAGGTATTTCCTGACTAGTTGATGGTTGTTTAGCGTTTTCTTCTTCAGGTATAATTACAGTGCAATTTTCTGGCAAAATAAAACCATACTTAGATTTTTTAAAGTCACTATTTTGGTCTAATGTCTCATTTTCATCAATGTCAATTTCATCCTCACTGTCACTTGGAACTGGAATCGAAAATAATAAGTTTTCAGTCACTTCAGTAAGAGTCCCGTCCTCATCCACTATATATATACTCTTGTTCCTTATCCGTAATTAATCATAAATATCATTAAAAAACAAACTACAACTTGGTTATTAAAAATTGCTAACAAACTGACACTGAATAGATGAACCACTTACTGCGAATGCTAGGTTATGTTTACATTCTACATGAGTCTTGTGCACTAACGGCTAGTTGCATGATGACTCCATTTAGAATCTTTAATATTTTTGTGAATATCTATTTAGAGAAAACAAAAATAAAAGAAAAAAATATAATATAACTCTTAATTTAATATAATCATTATATTAAACAAAAAATCAAGGCATAATCTGTATTTAATTTGTTATATGATTGTAAAACTGACATAAAATACTAAAATCATCTGAAACAAATAAAGAGCTGCCATCTATGAGATCTTAATATGAACTATTTGAAAGTAGAAGATTTATTTTTTCTCCCTAACAGCATGAAGATTCTGTTAGTAGTCATAATTTTACAGCAGATTCAATTAAAAACGACGATTCTATTTGGAGTCATTATGCAGTGTAGGTACACCTTATTTTGGAACACTTGGATTATATTTATATTTTTCTTATTAGTGCAGCCCCATAGCTGTATCCCATATGTCCACACTGGTTTTAGGACCTGCTTATATATGAACAGCTTATTATGGATTGACAGTTGTGATTGTCTTCCAAGCAGCCAATACATTTTCCTGAACTTTAGATTTAATTCTTGTTTTTTCTTTTTGACATGCTCCTTCCATTTCAGCTTTACGTCAAGTGTCATTCCTAGGTACTTAGCCGAATTGGCATGAGAAACCTGTTTAGACTTTATTGTAATTGGAATACGATGCTCGTTCTTACTAGTTGTATTGACTGATTTCTCTTCATTAAGACTAATGCGCCATTTTTTAGTCTATATCTATATACACACCTCATCAGCGGCCCTCTGGAGTTTAATTACAGCTTCTTCAGTTTTCTTATCAGTCACTAAAATCGCAGTATCAACAGCAAATATACCTATGATTGTATCATCTGGTGTAGGAATGTCCCTTGTGTACAATAAGTACAGGATAGGTCCCAACACACTACCCAGCAGATATTTTCTTCAGTCCTGAGTATTCGGCTTCATATTTCACTCGAAAGTGTCTTATCAGATAAATACGACTTCAATATTGTGTAGTACTGCTTTGGTAAATCTATTTGCAATTTCCACACCAGTCCCTCATGCCATACCCTGTCAAACGCCTTCACTACATCCAAAAAGGTACTTGCATATGTTTCTTTTTTCTCAAGCGCATTCTCTACTACATTTGTGATCCTATGGACTCGATCTATTGTAGCATGGCTACGCCTAAATCCAAATTGATGGTCAGAAATAAGATTTCTGTCCTCAATGATGGGCATGAGTCTCTTTAACAATAGCTTCTCGAACAACTTTGAGATTATTGGTAGTAGCGAAATTGGTCGATATGATTTCTTGTCATTAGGTTGTTTGTATGGTTTTAGTATCATAATGACTTCAGCTACTTTCCACTGAAGATTAACATACTTAATCCTTAAATACGCATTGATTAAATAGAGCAACTTCCTAAGTCCTTTCTCTGGTAGGGCTTTTACTATTTGGTCAGTAATCAAGTCATACCCTGGGGCCTTTTTTGAGTTTAAAATTCCTTTTGTAGCCTTCCAGAGGAAATTGTCTCCATTTTTATGAGAGGATAGACTATCTAAGAATCTATTAATTGATTCATTCTTCAGTTCACTAATATAGGATTATTTTGTTTCACAATTTATTTAGCCTTTTTTTTGTCTCCGGGTCTCGATTCCTTTGCCAGACATTCCTTGTCTTCCTTTTTTCCTTAATTAGTTCCCTTAGTGTAACTGGATAGTTAATTTCTCTATTCCATTGTTTATGGCTTACAGGTGTACACTTCCACGCAGCACGTTGAATGACTTCGTTAAACATATCAAGCTCTTCTTCTAATTGAAATACATTTTTAATGGGTACATTCACGTTTAAGTTTTTTCCAACAGGTCTCCAAACAAGGTCCAATCAGTTTTAGCATTTGTTAGTTTGGGGGTATTTGTCTTGTTTGAAATTATGGGTTCACTAATTGTCAATATAACTGGGCAGTGGTCCGAAGAAAGGCTCTCATTATTTTCAACTTGAATGTAATTTTCTCAAATTCCTCTGGTTATGATAAAATCTATACTATCTGGAATCTTATTTTTATGTCTGCCGGCCAGTAGGTAGGTCTACCCCCAGAATGAAAGCCATATGCTAGAACTGTTCCTGCCTCAAGCAGTTCTTTCCCTTTTGGGTTATTTAATCTTGACCCCCAATATAAATTATTAGCGTTGAAGTCTCCTCCAATAATAAAGCTTCTTCCAATATTTTCAAACATCTGCTTGAACTCTTCACATTTTATGTTGTACTTTGGGGGACAGTAGATGGCACCAACATTATATTCTTTGTAATTATTAGTTTGAGTCCTGACAACGATAACCTGAAAGAATTCTTCTTTAATCCTTAGAACCTCGTAGTGCTGTAGATTATCTTTAATAATTAATACAGCCTCTCCTCTAGCTCTATCTGCTGGATGAACATTAGAATACCAGTTATAGCCACGTATATGGACATATGATGACTTTGTAAAATGGCTTTCGGATATTAAACATATATCTATTTTTTCCATATAGAGAAATATTTCTAGTTCTTGAATGTGCTGCATTAGACTATTTGCGTTCCAGGTAGCTATTCTGAGAGTTTTATTCATGTCTATAGTAGCTGTTAATATCTGCGAGGATTGTGACTACCTCCTCAACTTTCCTATCATTAGAGTCTAGCCGCTTTTCTATAGTCTCCAATCAATCTCCTTAATATCTTTTCTAATAGTAGATTGTTTTCTGCTATATTATCTCACCCCTTACCAGGTCTAGCCTGAACCACATGGGAGAAAGTACTTCTACTTTCATCTTGTTTTTGTATCATGGGCTTTGGGGTCAACCTTTTCTCCTCTTCTTTTCCCTTTCTTTGCTAAGGAATACTTGCTTTGTTTCTAATTTTGTGCAACTCCTTTGAGACTTCGCACCCTCGTTAGTTGGCAGGGTGATTTCCTCCACAGTTAACACAATTTTGTGGAATATCTTTATTTGTTGTGCACTAAGCAGTAGAATGATTACCTGTACATTTCACACATCTAGGTTCTCTATGGCAGTATGTTGTTGTGTGATTAAAACCTTGACAATTTTTACATTGTGGTATTAAATTTGTAGTTCTTCTTAATGGCTCAATCTTCACCCTCATATGAAGTACCGATTTGATGTTATAAATTTGTCCTACTTCTTCTCTATTATCAAATCTGAGCATGTATAACGGGAGTCCTCTTTAGCAGATTGATTCATTCCCGTCTTTATCAGTTTTTTTCTCCTTTTGATAATGTTGACAGCATTAATTATTTTGGTTCAGCTTTATTGGTTATATCCTCTATTACCTCTTCTTTAGTACAGGATGAGTTTAGAACCCTAGCCATTACCTTAATTGGCCTGTCTTTTTTGTCTTCATATATAAACCATTGGAAGCCCCCTTCATTTAACTTAGTTGAAAGAGCTCAGAATATGCATCAGAATCCTTTGTATTAATTTTCCACACGACATTGTTTAGGGAAGCTAACTTGGTCGTTTTGTAAAAGTTCACTAACGCTCTCACTGTTGCGAAGTCCTTTATGCCAACAACATTTATTGGTGGAGGCGGTTTTTCTTTCGGAGCTTACGGGTTTATTCCTTCTTATCCAATGCGTTTCCTTAGTTAATTCTTCCTCATCTGTATGATAATCGTCAGTGTTGTATTTTATCGAGGTTTCGGCCCCTTTCCTCGTACTTGACAACTGAAAGGTTTTTAGCTTGTTATTTTCCAATTTCAGGCTTAATACTTCTTCATTTAGCTGTCTTATTAGCTGCTCTACTTCGTTAAGTCTTTCCCTGAGTTCTTTATTTTCTTCTTCTAGTTTGCAGGTACTCACTGCTTCTTCACTCCTGCCTGGATCAGGTGGAGGCAGTTTATCTTTGACTGATCTCTCTGCTATCATTATTTACCTAATTCAACTTTGGGGATCTTGCAGTCAAATTACTCCTCCCAAAAAGGGGTTTCCTTTTCCTTTTTATTTGTATTGGTATTATTGCGGTCGCTTGCTGACGACGCCTCGGAGCCCGCTTTATCACTCCTGACAGGCGCCGGTACTGGGGATCCGACTCCCTGCATCGTAGAAATTTTCTTCTGATCACTTTCCATTTTTGGTCTATTTTCAGGGTACCTTCCCCTCTCTGGTTTTTGGTCCGCCCCGGGTATTTGTTTTCCCCGGTACCACTCATATCTGAGAGGCATTCCCCTATCCGCCACCTGGGGAGGCGTCCGATATGGGAGCATCATCCCACAAGCAGCTAACTTCGTGGTGCTCGAAAAACCTCGAAATTTCTCTACTGATATCAGGTTTTGGCCCGAAACTCCTAAAAGGGTGCTTCATACGGAAAAAGTCACTCTATCCTTTTTTGAAGCTGTGAACATGTCCTACAATTTGAGCCCAACCCAAATTTTGTAGGTCCAATAAATCTTAAAATACAGGACCTCAAAAAAACTTTTTTCAAAAACTGCAAAATTTCAATTTTTGTCGTGTGTTGGTCTAAGTATTGGCTGTAATACTCATTGTACGAGAAAACCTATTGGGGATGAAGTTGTAGAGAAAATATTTAGCGTTAATTTAAGCCCCGAACGAAGTATGTAGGCCAAACTGGTATCTCGTTATCTTAGAAAAATAAAAATGGGTTAAATCGGGGGATTGCCAGATCGGAGCCTGAGTGAATACATTTAATTGCCATGGATATTCATAGTTATTCATAGTTAGCCATGAATAATGATCGTCCACATCTATTGTGTTGATTTAATGCTCTTTTGCTAGCAGTTGAGCTGGGCTTAAGTCTAAAAAAGAAGAAGCTAGATTTAGTATAGCTAGTTATTTTGAATAATACTTGCATTTAAGATGACTTGAAAATATATATTAATGTCTAACATTGGTATTTTAATTCCTATAAATAGTACCTAATTATATAGGTTACAGTAGAAATATTACTTTAATAAGAGACTATTAGATTTAATAAATCTATGCCTAAATATTAATTATAATAATTGATAGTCATTCGTACGGAAGTAACTGAAATTAATTCAACTATTAACAATCAGGTCATAAATTTAATAAATATATTTCAAGAACTATAATAATTAGTTCAGGAACATTAAATTTATACTGGAATATCTAACGACAATAGGCCTACACTATTTAGGCCTGGGCTTAAATATATCCCAAAAACATTTAAATGGACAGTAATAAGTAGTGATTAATGTTTCGGTAAGGCAAATGTTTGGTAAACTCTTGGTTTAAAATAAATACCTTGTTTCCGTGAAATGCTGCTCACAGTCCTGTTTGATCACTCTATTTTTGTTTGGTGGTGACGATCGTTTCGCCTATTTCTCAGGCATTGTCGAACCGATTATAATTGTTAAAATGTTTTGCATTTAATTTAATGCACGTCAAAACAACATTAAATTGTCAATCACAATTTACGAACACAAACACTATACATGTACACAGCACATTTGAACACAGATATGAGGATAGTCTTACGGATAAAGACTCTCGCACGTGCATTGCGGTCCGTCCTTAGATCAGCACTCTTGGTTTAAAGTAATAAATTGAAAGAAAAATCCACTCAGAATGTTGTTAATATTTATATTGAAGGAGCGTGTCACTCATTTTACTCGATACGACGATCTTTCTTTTCTTTGCGACCAAGATTTTCTTCTCCCGAGAATATTTCCTTCTAACCGTAGTGCGCATGCGTCACGTCATATCACGAACCCATGCGTCAAGCTATGGCACAATACCGCTCAGAAAATATTTTAACATATTTTGCCTTTAAGGGTTGAAACAACCCCAATTACTTTACTAAAGAAGTGTTGTAATAACATTTTAAATATAACAAAGTTTGATTAAATAAGTGATATTTGGTTGTGATATGAAGTGATTGTTTCTGTGTAAATTTAGCTATGATTTGGAGGTTTTCTTTTCGTCGCATGATTTACCCACTTATAGCAGTTTGTTATTGTTACATAGGATCTAATTATACATATTTTTGGTTATTGATGAATTTAATACATGAACGGATTACTATTGACAAATTTTTAGATTGTTTTCTAGGTTTCTTTAATATTTACAATTCTAATATAAAATAGGCTAGACTATTAGACTATAGGCTTACTTGGTCGTATATTTTAGGTTATGATGTGTTGACATACATTGGCCTAGTAATAGTAACATATATTTTTTTTAATTAACGATATGTTATTAAGATTACATGCTTAAAATTGGTATGCTTATTTTCCTTGATACGTGTTACCAGTATACCAACAACCAAACATATATAGGGGGTTTCACGGGAACCCTGACAAACTTCAGGTAATGGTTCTTCTATCAAGGGAAGAAAAAAATGTTATATAAACATAGGTCCCAAACCCATTTTTTCGTACTTATAGCTGAAAATAGCTTTTTTCCAGATTTCCATGTAGTTCTAGTGTTTTTTTACCTCTAGTCAAAAATTGAGTAGAGATATTGTGTTAAAACTTATACTGGTAGTTGGAGCAGAAAATTCTGCAGACATAGGTACCATTGTTTTTTAGTCAGAAAATAACAATAATTATTCGGTGGTTGCCTTCCAAATTGTAAAATTAATTTAAAAAATTAAAGCTTAAAAAATGTTTTTTTATTTCACAAGCTTTTATGTGAAAACTACTTGACAACTTGGGCTGCAACCTTACCAAAAGTTGTCTAATTTTATGTAGAATAAGATTATATCACAACTTCCTTAGTTTTATAAGCAGTTTCAGCCGGATTTTTATGATTTTGTAAAGTATTGTAACAGAAAATACAAATAAAATTTTAGAGATTGTACTCTAAAATTTTTCCTTTTTAAATAAGCTTGTTTTTAAACATCCAATATCATTCAGTGTGGGTTTTTATAATATAAAATATGAAGAAATTTCATTTAAACAAAATCTGCATAGCTTTGCCTATTAACTGTCTACCAAATTTTCACCATAACAATCGAAATGAAAAGGTAAAACAACATTTTTAATTAAGCATCTCCAAATTTACTTACAGTAATTTAAATTGTACATAGATAATAGTAATTTAAAATTTTACAAATTAAGGTAAACCGAATATTAATTATCTTAAAACGTTTTCGAAGTGTCCCCCGTTGTGGTCTCGGCAAAGTCGAGCTCGCTGCAGCACGGAAGATGTTGCTCTTTGTACCATATTAGGATTGTCTTTGATTTTTCGTGCAACATTGAAGATTCTTTCTAGCAGCTCCTGTCTTGTTTGCGGTTTTGTTTTGTAAACTTCCATTTTCATATATCCCTACAGGAAGAAGTCCAACGGGGTAAGGTCTGGTGACCTGGGTGGCCAACGTACTGGTCCATGGTGAGTAATTATTCTTTCCCCAAAACGGTTATGTAAGAACCGAGTCACATGACGAGATACATGCGGAGGCGCTCCGTCGTGCTGGTAAAACATAGTTCCTCTGATTTGGAGAGGGATGTCCTCAAGAAGCTCAGGAAGTACGAATTGTAAAAAATGTAAATACGTTACACCATTTAACACCCCATCTATAATGTAAGGGCCTATAAATTTGTCATTAATAAGTCGGCACCAAACATTGACTGAAAATCTTCATTGAAAGTTTGTTTCTACTGTAGCATGTGGATTTTCTTCAGTCCATATGTGAGTGTTTTTCCAATTGTTACTACTATTCCGGGTAAATTGAGCCTCGTCTGTAAAGAGTATTGACTTAACCAACCGACGATTAGCTGCAATCCAACGACAAAACACAGACCTCCTAATATTATCGCCGAGGTGAAGAGCCTGGACTTTCTGTAGATGATAAGGGTACAAACCTTCATTATTTAAAATTCTCCATGCCTGAGTAGAAGCACAGACTATAGAATTACTCTAGTAATTCTATAGTCTGTGGTAGAAGATACAATGTGTTGTGTTGAAAGCCTCCTGACGCTAGTACCTGGGCTTCGTTGAACAGAATCCAGAATGTTTTCTTCCGCCTCAACTGGTGTTTGAATAACATTACCAGGTTTACGTTTATTAAAAGAACCTGTCTCACTCAAACGGTTATGTATGTCCGTAAATACATGCCTGTTAGGTACACGCCTGTTGGGGAATCTTCTGCCATACTCAACAACAGCTGCTCTTTAACTTCCATTACAAAAGCCGTACACAAAGTGCATATCAGCGTACTCACTATTAGTAAACATATTTTGAAATGATTGTTACTGTAAAGAAGGCTAAAATATTGTTTACAAATAAAAACTATACCCCAGCTTGAAACCATGTGTTAATTAATAGTAATATTAAATAACACTAAGGGAGTAGTTGGATTTAGAAAATAAGGCCAATACACTTTTTCCATATGCATAGCAATTACTTCTGTTACTAATTTTTTATTGAAAAATCAAACAAAAAATCTTATTCTACATAAAATTTTACAACTTTTGGTAAGGTTGCAGCCGAAGTTGTCAAGTAGTTTTTACATAAAAGCGTGTCAAATTTAAAAAAAAATTGTAAGCTTTAATTTTTTTAATTAATTTTACAATTTGGAAGGCAACCACTGAATAATTATTGTTATTTTCTGACTAAAAACCAATGGTATGTCTGCAGAATTTTCTGCTCCAACTACCAGTATAAGTTTTAACACAATATCTCTACTCAATTTTTGTCTAGAGGTAAAAAAACACTAAAACTACATGGAAATCTGGGAAAAAACAATTTTCAGCTATAAGTACGAAAAAATGGGTTTGGGACCTATGTTTATATAAAAAAATTTTCTTCCCTTGATACACGGAACCATTTCCTGAAGTTTGTCAGGGTTCCCGTGAAACACCCTGTATATATTCAGGGTGACTGGCTCTTGGTGTGAAACAAATATCTGGTAATAATGTCGACTTAGAGGAATAAGAAACAAATGTTTAAAATGTTTTATCTCAAAAATCCTATTCGTAGACATTTTTAAATTTTTTTCTTAAAATCTGTGACTTTTTGTGAAAAACTAAATTTTTATCCACTTTTTTGCCTAGTAAATAATAATTTCATAGAGTTCTTCTGAAAGTTTATAAAATTTCAATTGAAAAAAGATAATTTTCAGCTGTTTTCATAACTGTTATTTCGTATTTATTACAAAAAAAGTTAAAAAATTATATTTAAAAAAAATTGTAACAAAATTTAAACTAATAGTCTGAGTCTATTTAAGTGAAATTCAATTGTCAAATTTCACAAAAACTTGTGCGTGTAATAAGCTTTGATTTGATATAAAGAAGTATTTGTTTTCGTTTAAACAACTAGTGGGAGAAATGTTAAGTTAAATTCAAAAAACATAGTGTTTTGTAAAAAGCAAAAACTAATACAAGTTGGTATTTTAGTGAGAAATGCACTAAAGGACATTACACAATTTATTGTATTATAAATTCATTGTAAATTTACAAAATAGTTGAAACGCTTGGCGGTCTTTTTGTCGAGAAATAATGTCTTTCATTGGAATTTCCAAGATATTGTTCGGAAATGATTCTTCTGTAACATAAATATAACTAGATTACCTATAATAGAGCTTATGAGTGAAAATAGTAGCAAATACTGCATTTCTCAATGAGGCTAGTCAATAAAAGGACCGCCAAGCGTTTCAACTATTTTGTAATTAGGTTCATGGATACATTCAAGTGAGAGTACTGAGACGATGTAGTTGTACAGAGTCTTGAGTGAAGAACATCGATCGGTTTTGGTAATTATGAGGGAAAGATATTTTTAACGTGATCAATATTTGTTCAGTTATAGATTCATAGCTTTACATGATAGTTGATTTCGCTCTTGCTTTTTTCAAAATATTTGTTCCGTGATTAACTGTAGGTTTACAGTGTATGATTTCTCTCCACTTGGGGTTATTTTGTGAGTAGAACTCCTCCAGGAGTTTTTTGACCGATTTTGACGTTTTTGGTGTAATTTTAAAGAGCTCACTCTGAAGTTGTGTGTCCCTTAATGAACTCAATGTATGTTAAGGGCTACGCCCCAGTGGTCCTCAAAGTTGCCCATATTATCCTTATGCCAGATAGGATTTATTTACATATTGACCATGAATGTGCAATTTAAATCAATCACACTTGCAATAGCGAAGCATTGCCG
>JAGFPH010006903.1:43815-72117 GCA_018207615.1 Philaenus spumarius
TATCCTTGGTGAAATTAATTTGAACTAGTGTTCCCGGCAATGCTTCGTTATTGCTTGATTTTAATATACAAACATTTAACCAGCTGATTGCATGTGAAATTGTAAATTGCGAATATTTGGTCAATATGTAAACAAATCCTATCTGGCATAAGGATAACATGGCAACTTTGAGGGCCACTGAAGCGTAGCCCTTAACATACATTGATTTCATTTTAAGGGACACACAACTTCAGAGTGAGCTCTTTAAAAATGACACAAAAACGTCAAAATCGGTCAAAAAACTCCTGGATTAGTTCTACTCACAAAATAACCCCCAACAAATTAATTATGTACTAGTGTACTTGGCAATGCTTCGCTATTGCTTGATTTTAATATACAAACCTTTAACCCAGCTGATTGCATGTGTGATTGACTTAAATTGCGCATATATGTTCAATATGTAAACAAATCCTATCTGGTATAAGGATAACATGTCAACTTTGAGGGCCACTGGGGCGTAGCTCTTGCATATATTGAGTTCATTTTAAGGGATACACAACTTCAGATAAAGCTTTTTAAAATGACACCAAAAACGTCAAAATCGGTCAAAAAACTGTAGGAGTTCTACTCACAAAATAACCCCTAGCAAATTTATTATGTATACATAGTCCTCTCATTATGTATACAAAAGCAAAAAAACAACACGTCAAGCTATGATTACATTTGTAAAGCTATGTTTTAAGAATATAAAATTTTGATTAAATTTTAACCAAAAAAAGAAGAGGAGAGAAATAATACACTGTAAACCTACAGTTAATCACTGAACAAATATTAAAAAAAAAAAAAAAAAAAACAAGAGCGAAATCAACTATTATGTAAAGCTCTGAATCTATAACTGAACAAATATTGATCACGTTAAAAATATCTTTCTCTCATAATCACCAAAACCGATCGATGCTCTTCTCTCAAGACTCTGTACAACTTCTTCGTCTCAGTACTTTCACTTGAATGTATCCATGAGTCTAATTACAAAATAGTTGAAACGCATGGCGGTCCTTTTATTGACTAGCCTCATTGAGAAATGCAGTATTTGCTACTAACTTCACTCTTAAGCTCTATTATAGGTAATCTAGTTATATTTATGTTACAGAAGAATCATTTCCGAACAATATCTTGGAAATTTCAATGAAAGACATTATTTCTCGATAAAAAGACCGCCAAGCGTTTCAACTATTTTGTAAATGTACAATACAATAAATTGTATAATGTCCTTTAGTGCATTTCTCACTAAAGGATTTACCAACTATCATCTTCCTCTTCTGTGGACACAGCAGAACTTTTTGCAATACTGAAGGCACTCAATATTGTACTAGCAACACCGGTACACCTTCTTATATGTTCAGATTCAAGAAGTGCACTTGAGTCCATTCAAGATATGTACTCCCTAACCCTTTGGTCAAAGATATTCTGTGCTCCATGCACAGACTTTGGCTACGGGGCGTGGGAGTGTCGTTTTGCTGGGTTCCGGGTCAAGCCGGTATATAGGGCAACACTAAAGCAGACCTAGCAGCTAAGGCAGCCTCTTCCTTACAGCCTAGCGTGAATAGAGTAATGTCGTCCGACTGTATGTCCTCGTTAAAACAAGCCCTGTTTAGACAGTGGGAAGAAGAGTGGGTAGCAGTACAAGGAAATAAACTCCGCCTAATTAAAGATACCGTTCGGCCATGGATATCCTCAAACCGCCAAAGCCGTCGAGAGGAAGTGGTGGTTTCTCGTCTACGCATTGGCCATTCTGGGTTAACCCACGGGTTTCTGATGCGTCGGGGGGATCCGCCGCTTTGTCCTTACTGCTTAAATCTCCTCTCAATTAAACACCTCCTTTTAGATTGTGAAAAGCTAAAAAATGTTTGTAAGAGGTTTTGCCTACCAAATTGCATTCGTAGGATGCTAGGTGATGATTCCCAAACCATTAATATGGTGTTAGCATTCCTCCATCGGTTGAATGTAATTGGAAAAATTTGAAACAACATACATTTATGTAATTTAATTACCATGTTTAGATTTATTACTTGTTATTTTAATTAGAGTTTTATTCATTGTTATGTAACAGGGCCCTTTACAGCCCTGTAACAAGTTGTTATTGTGTAATTATTGCTGTTAATCGTTGTTATTTTATCGTGTAGTGTGTGTAAATTAAAAGTCGATTTTATACCGTGTGTGATCGTATATATCTCAATTACTTATTAAGTCTATAAGCATTACGCGAATGCTTTTTGTTTAACCACCCAGGTTTTTCGCCTAAAATAGTTCTTAAATTTTTATCATATATTTTTTAATTTAAAATATATTTTTGCAAATTGAATTTTTTTATTGAGACAAGTGAGGTCTTCTGTAAAAAGGTCCACAAACCAACAAATTGAAACTGTATTAGTAAACTCGGTTTGCAAGGAGTATTAATTGAACTAAACATATATATTTTACAAAGCAATAATACAAATATATACACTACTGTAAAAAAATAAACATACCCCCTTTTCATTTATACTTTTAAAATACTAAAACCCTCTCTTATTTCACAAAGAAAGAAAAACCCCCCAAAAGAATTTAAAAAAAAAAATAAATAAACAAAGAGTTTATGTTAGAAGATACCGATTTTTACAAATAAGGTATTATTGGAAAGGGAAAATTGTTTAAAACGTTTTTCTGTCACGCACAATTTTTACAAAACAAGTGGTTTTTTAGATATTTGTTAAAATAAAAATTAAATGGCCGCCATTTTGAAAATAATAAAGATAATTTAAAAATATTTTTTTCTTAAATACTACCTTCTAACATGAACCCGTTTACCGAGTTTTGTAACAACTGTAAAGATATCAACAAAAATTGTTTTATGGAAAAAACCAAGTGGCTTCTAGCTGCTAAACAAAGTGGAAATTGAAAAAATTTTATTCTTCATTTTCAGCTTAGAATCACACATAAAATATGAAAATGCATAGCCAGCCCAACCTTTTTGTAACACTCTGTATATGTATGTATCATCATAAAACATTACATGTTAACCTTTGGCGTTCACACCCCCTACAGAGTTGCACAAAGTTCACACAGGGGTCCCACAGACCCCAGTTGTTGTTTTTTTAACAGAAACACTTCAAAAAATGAAACACAACAGACACACTGGGGTGTGCCAGACCCATTTATTTTGTATATATAAAAATACTTTATATATATATTTTTTAAACGTTTATTGATATGTGAGCTTACTTTAACCCTTTGTAGTGAATTAGTATTAAATATTAACCAAATATTATTTTAGTCACCCCAATCTAAAACTTTTTAAAATAAGGTAAATTTGGAACAAAAAAAAAAAACACAACATTTTTAAAAATCCTTATAAAATTTTAATGTAAATTTTTTTCAAAACACACTTATTTTCTTAAAGTACAGCATATTTACTACTATATTCACTTTGATTTTTTTTAAATATGTAAAAACGTATCTTACGTAACAGTGGTAATATTGGTATTTTACAGATTGAAATTTTTAAGGAAAAACAGTGTTTTTAGGAAAAACGTCTAAATACTAATGTTAAACTAATAATAAAAAGTATGCACAAAGAAAAAAATTGTGTTGTGTTGTCAAATATACATTTTTTATAATATAAAACAGGAGTGAACGAAAACTTTTAATTTTATTGACCTAACATTTAGCAGGCCTAATAGAAATTTAAAACTAGCTTAGATGAAACACTATATTTATAGAAAAAATCAGTTATGTATCTTCAAACAAGAGTTTTTCATAGTTTTTTCCTGTTAGTATTCTACACAAAAAGTACAACATTGAATTTACTCACTACAAGACAAGCACACGAGTGCGCGATGATCCTCACACATAGGGCGTCTGCAGGTGGAACATACATTTTTGGTCTCCTGTCCCTTGTCCTTGGGCAAAAGAAGCATCGTTGTTTTCGAGCTGGTTCAGAATCCTGTCGTTCTTGGGGTTGATGTGTAGTCTGTAAAATATCTTCTATGAGGGTCCGTACATTTCTTCTTAGCGTTGGAGTTTGTAGTCGTACTTGTAGATAAGGCTTGATTAGTTGATTGCTCAATTCATGTAGATAAGCACGTCTTGTCACCCTTTTGTTGGCCATGTTCAGCAAATAAAGAACCATACTGTTAATGCCAGACTGGTCCAAAATAGCAAAGAAAACCCTCATTGGCCAACGGTTGGTTTTTCTGGTCACAGTGTACGCATGGCACAGCTTGTCAAAGGTATCAGTCCCTCCTTTTGTCTGATTGTAGAAGATAATTATTTCAGGTTTATTGGTCTCTCTATCAATCTCTGCATTGTAATGCATTGTTGATAATAAAATAAAATTTCTGTTCTTTTGTGGAGAATAGACAACTAAAGTCTTGTTGTGATCGATGGCAAAAGAGGAAGATTCTGCTTCTTTGAATGTTTTGAATGAATTGGGAATTTCCGGTTTGTCCTTTCGTAGAGTTCCAACCATAGTCAGTTTGAAGTCTTCAGCCATGGTTTGAAAAAGTCCAACGGAAGAGAACCAATTATCTACTGTAATGTTGCGATTTGATCCGTGGATTGGTTCACTTAGGCTGAGTTGCACCAACCAGGATCAGTTTTGATCTAGGATCAAAGTTGTATTTGATCCAGGATCAACTACTTTGATCGGGTGTTTCTATTGCACCATACCTGGATCAAATAATTGATCCTGGATCATGATTTTCCTAGATTAAACCGCTAATTTTCATCGATTTCTGTTGCATCAACCAAGATCAAGTATTTGATCCAGGATCAAAGCTATTTAATCTGGGTTCATTTCTGATACCTCGTTTTGCCAGTATCAAATCATTATTTTTTTAGGTTAGTTGAAGTGTATTAATTAATTGTGTGTTAGAGTGGTTACTTGAGAATAAGTTTAAAAACGAAAATTATATTTTAAATAGATATTATATGAATATTTGTATAATAATTATAATATAGGCCTAATTATAGGTTATCTATTTATTGTGCTGAAAGATTGGTTGGTTGATTTCTAAATTAATTGTTTTAAATTGTGTTTGTAAAATTATGTCTGATATAGAGTCTCTTGTAAATTTTACTCAATGGGTTGATGAAATAGAAACTGATGAAAATAAGGCTCCAAAAAAGAAAATTCATTGATTAATTCGAGTTAGGCGAGATTTATTTTCCGAATTTGAAGATACGAAATTCCGACATAGATATCGGTTATCGAGGGCAGTTGTTTTAACTTTGTTCGGCAAAATTGAATCCAAAATTACACTTGGGACGGACAACAGAAATAGCCCCATATCACCCATAAATCGACTATTGATTACCCTGAGGTATTACGCCACTGGAAGTTTTCAAATGACATTGTCCGACATAGCATGGGTACACAAGTCAACAGTGTGCAGAATAATACGAAACGTTACCCATGCGATTGCTTCTTTAAAATCCGAATTTGTGAAAATGCCACAAAACGCACAGGAAGTGAAACAAGTGAAAAAAGAATTTTTCAATTATTCGAAATTTCCCGGCGTTATTGGTGCCATTGACTGTAGCCACGTACCTATCATTAGACCTCCGGGTCTAAATTCTGAACTGTTCAGAAATCGTAAGGGCTACTTTTCGATCAATGTGCAATGCATTTGTGATTCACAATTGAGATTCATGAATATTGTGGCTCGTTGGCATGGTTCTAGCCATGACAGCTCAATTTACAACCAATCAGCTATTAGGGGAAGATTAGAAAATAATGAGTTTGATGGCTATTTATTGGGAGATGCGGGGATATGAATGTACAAAATATCTTCTTACACCATTGTCTAACCCAGTTACACCTGCAGAACGAGCTTACAATATTTCACACATAAAAGCAAGAAATTCAATTGAAAGATGCTTTGGTGTTTGGAAGAAGCGATTCCCCTGTATTGGACAAGCAATTCGTCTTAAATTAGAAACAACGCTTGCTGTCATTGTTGCAACATCAGTTCTCCACAACATTTGCTGCAAATCAGGGGACATTGCACCACCAGAACCACATGAAGATGGTATATTGCAAAGATATGAACAGCCACCCGTTATTTTCGAAGGAAGACAGTCCCAAATTTCACGATCTGTACAAAGATCGGTAATTCAAAATGTTTTTCAATAAGTAGAGTCTACGTTTTTAATTTTCACATTTTTTTTTTTTTTTTTTTTTTTTTATTTCCGATGGAGGGGGGAATGCATTAGGCACCATCAGGGAATACGTATTTCCTGGTGTGTGGGACTCCCGGTTCATCCGGTTTACCCACTAAACCCTAACCTCCATTCTTCAAGCCAAATTTTTAATAAACCTGTCAACAAATTTATCATTAAAATTTAAGTTATCAAAAATATATACAGCCTAAAAGGGTTTAAAAACTTTAAAAAAAACATCTATAAATAAATAACAATTTTAACTAAATTTTACAAATCTCTTTCAAATCTCTTTTTCATGAAATCCCTTTCTTCATTATTTTTTTTTTAAATTTGCTTCCTTTATTTCCAATTCTTTTTTTTAAATTTTCATCTTTAATGCGTGTTCTTCTTCTAACATTTCCAATTTCCTTTTATAAAGGTCGTAAGCGTTTATTGAATTTTGTTGCAGGCCTATTTGTGGAGGTGAAATTGAGGCTGTGGAGTGAGATGTAGTTGGTTGAGGAGATGTAGGCCTATTTGGTGGCAAATATAAATTTGGAGGTTCCGCATCAAGAAAATCTTCATGTCCAAATTCACATTCAGTTACAATTTCAACTTCCTAAGTTGTGGAAAATGGAACTGTAAAAACAAACAAAATGTAACACAATCATATTCATGCACATTCAATTATTAAAGTGCAAAAGTAAAAGTTTTTTTTTGTTTGTGTCACAATGTATATATGAAAAGTGTCATCGTAGACCAACATTATCAATGTATTAGGCCTATATAAATGTTTTAATGTCATCATTGCAAATTTGTTACGTTTGAATTACTGCAGACATTACCTTCAATAAAATTATTCATGGCATCGTGGTGTCCAACATCGTCGTCATAAATTGAATTTAAGGGCTGGAATTGCTCCTTAAGCCCAGAAATTAATTTATACTCTGATTCCGACACATCTATGTGGAACTGCCCACCTCCAGTTATGAGAGCTACTTTGAGTTTACAACATTCTAGGACAGGTTAGGTCATTTTTCAATACTCAAACCTCCTTAAAAGTAAGATATTATAATTCAATTTCTTTATAATTTTATATCATAGACCTTCATATTTTAATTGTATACTCTGAAGGTTCAACACAAATTCAATTTAAAATAATATTATTGATTAATTTATCTAGCAGCACGATTTGCTTGTCTTCTCAGATTAAGCTAAATCAATAATTAATTGTTACCAATTCTAATTTAATATCATTGATTTCACTCCAGAATTTTTTGAATATAATAATTGTATCATTAGGCCTATTGCTTCATTTGAACACAATAAAGAGGTCTTAATTACAATTTTATTTAAATGGACAAAAAAATAGTGATATAGGCCTAAACAGACAAACTAAAGTCAAATCATGTCTCCTGCAATGTGTAGGCTATTAATAATAAAATATTGAAGCTTAATTAGGCTAAATTTTTAGAGATACAAAAATTTTAACTTTAGATGCAGTTTTAGTTGTTAATCTATTTAAGTATTATTACTTTGTCTATGTATTGAAAGAGTTACTTATGTGTAGTGTAGGCCTAGGTTTTGCTTAACACAAATCTGTACTGTAATAGGGCTTACGGCCTACTTCATTATTGTAAACATTAGATTTATAGTTTTTAATAATAAAACTTTTGCAAGTTATGTCTAGGCCTACACATTTTTAAGACTGTGGCAATAATGATTAGATTTTGTAGCCACTAGTCCAACAATACAGTAATTACAAATAGTTAGTTATAGCATTCATAAAATCTACACAAAACTAAGTTTTCCGGCTCGACAACAACAAAATAAAAAGGCGTTTTGGAGCTTTTTACAACTACTTATCCAATATTAAAACGATGATCGCATTAAAGGGCTAGTCGTTATTTTCAACGATTAATTAGACTATCATATGCATAATTAATAGGCCTGCAATCTGTTTATAAATAAAGGCTATGTTACACTTTAGGGGTTACGTTATTAAATTTCTGCTAGGCCTATAGCCTACAATAAAAACAACAATATCCCATTAAAATTTAAAGGTGGTAAATATTATTAATTAGGCCTAAATAATAATGAAAGTTACTTACCTTAGCATCTGCTATTTTTTTTCTTGCTCGTGATTTTAAATTTTTATAGAGCAATTTAATTTGCCCCACAGTCCTTGGAGCTGAGAGTGGAAACTCGCAATTAAAATCGCATTTGACCTTTTCCCACTCTTTATTTTTGTCTCTAAGACAATACTTATCCGTCTCCTTCGATTCTACTATTTTTTAGTGTGCTCATTCGTTAATAGTTCTAATAAGAACTCTTTTTCACGTTTAGTAAAGTTAGACGATCGTTTCGCCATTTCAAACTGTACGCGAAATAACAGTCAGCTGTTCAAAAACTACTACACAACCAAAATATATTAGCTCCATCCGATCAAATACCTAGATCAGTTAATCCTAGATCAAAGTCTGGTCGGAATAGTTGATGCAACGCAACGAAAAATTTAATCCGGGATCAGCTTGATCCAGGATTTACTGATCCAGGTATTTGATCCCGGTTGATGCAACCCAGCCTAAGTGTCCTCACGTAGTAAGCAGCAATAGGCTCTCTGTTTGGAGGCTTGAACTTCCCCACATGTGAGATAGCATTGAGCATATATGCAGTCTTTACGTCATTCAACATACCATAATTGTCTGGTTTCGACATGATATATACTCTAAACGGACATCTACCCCTAAAACTTACGAGCTGTTCATCGATTGTACAGTGTGAGAAAGGAGTATACACTTCTGTGCAGTTTTTCACAAACCTATCCCAAATAACTCGAATAGGGGCGAGTTTGTCGTTTTCTTTTCTCTGGAGTCTAGTAGTTTTGTCATAAAAACGATGACATATAGACACAAATTTGAATCTATTGAGAGGCATAGTTCCTCTGAAAACATTATTTCCTAAATCATGTGACCATAGTTCTTCCAAGTTTCCTGAATTATTTTTGAGAAATCCAGCAAAGTAGAGTAGTCCGATAAATGCCATAACTTCTTCTTGACTTTTGTAGAAGTGATACGACTGAACTGCATGCCCATGTAATTCCATTTGGCGAAATTTCCTAGTGATTTCTTCATTGGTTCTACTAAATATTTCCCCCAAAACATGATCATCAAATAGTAACTTCCACGATTCAACGGGTGTCTTCACTGTCCTAGCCAAACCTTTAGCTCCCGGGAATTGAGTAACTAAATTACGAGCTGGTACTCTGCCCCTACGCTCAGGAACTACCGTGCTCCACGCATAATTATTTTTACCTTTCAATAAATGTATGTTTCTTACTCTTTCTTAGGGCTGGATGTTATCCTCGTCATCTATATTATGTTCATTCCCATTGTCTTCTACACTTTCATTCGTAAAAAAACTCATCTGAAGAACCTACTGAATCTTCTTCAGTCTGGTAATCAGGGTCTGCGTCAGTGTCATTATCACCAAATAAATCCTCACTATCACCATCAATTTCCTCGTGTAGTAAATGTAAAATTTCATCATTTGGAATACTCATTTTCCCTAAATTTGAGATATTACATGTACACAACACACTACCGCTGTAGAACTCACAATTTAAAACAACTTAATCAGACACACTGGGGTCTACTGGACCCCAAACTACACAAAAGGCAGTATAACTCCAAGGTCACGCGCAAACTGAGACAAGTAAGGTGTGGAGAGGGGAAGTAGGTGTACCAACTTAATTTACGGAGGGGACAAAATTTCCCACGGGCGCTATTCACGGCATAATTAGGAAAAACAATTTCTGTGGGGTCCGTAAGACCCCAGTGTGTCTGTTAAAGGTTAATACAAAAGTGTATTTGATTTATTTGCCATTATCAGTATTGTTAGACTTAGTACTTTATTTGTAAAGCAATCCAGCCCATTATAATTAAATAAAATATTTTAAAATTATTTTAGTGGCTGTTATTGAGTTGCTTGTAGTTTAATTAACAAAAAACAAAAGCATTTTTTAATTTTTTAAAAATTTTATTTCAACGAATAATTTGAAAACTCTACATATTGTTTCATACACATTTAAGGTTATACTAATTAATGATATAACAAACTTACTAAACAAACATATTTACTTGGAAAAAATATCACCTTTTTATGGTATTTTACTGCCTAGCAACATTTCAGTGGAACACTTATTGAGAACAATCTAAACATAAAAAAGCTTTGTGCTCTTCACATATAGCACGACTACAGTTAGTACACACATTTTTGGATTTTCTGTCTTTATTCCGTGGACAAAAGGCACATCTCTGCTTCCTGGCTGGCTCATTCCTTTGTGGAAGAGGTGGAACTTGCAGAATGTCCTAAATAAGTGTTTGTATGCTTCGTCTCATTCCTGCGGTTGCAAGTCTGGTTTGTAAGTGAGGCATCGCGAGTTCCCTGGCTAAGTCATGTAAGAAACATCGACGAGTTACGTTTTTGTTCTCCTCATTTAACAAGTAAAGAACCATACTGTTTACTCCGGCTTGATCAAGCATACCAAAAAAAATCTGAGAGGCCACCGGTTGGTTCTTCTTGCCACTGAATAACAGTGACAGAGTTTGTCAAACATATCAGTTCCTCCTTTCGTGGAGTTATAAAACAAAATAACTTCCGGTTTCTTGGTTTCTTCATCGATTGCATCGTCATAATGCATGGTTGACAGTAGAACTACGTTTTTGCCTCGTTTTGGAGAATGCACGACTAGAGTTTTATTGTGGTCAAAGGCAAAACGTGATGAACCTACATCTTTGAAGGACTTGAAACTTTCAAGAATTTCCGCCTTGTCCTTCCTTAGCGTACCCACCAAGGTGAGTCCGTAGTCTTGGACCATTGTCTGAAACAAACCGACGGAAGCAAACCAATTATCAACCGTAACATTACGGTTTGTCCCATGTATGGGTTCAGTAATGTTCCTGACTAAATATCTTGGTATTGTTTCTTTGTTTGGAGGAGACATTTTTCCAACGTAAGGTATAGCATTCGGCATATAAGAAGTTTTTACATCATTAAGGCTGACTATTTTCAGGCCATATTTGTCAGGTTTTGATTTGATGTAGACTCGAAATTGATATCTACCTCTAAAACCCAACAGCTGCTCGTCAACTGTGACATGTTCAAAAGGCGTGTACATGTTGCCACGCGCAAACCTCCCTCCGCTTTAATGATTTAATAAATACAACCTTTTGTTGTTGAATTTAATTGGCTTTGTAAGCCACCTTTTCTGTTAACTTTAAAACTTTCCCTCATCAAATAACATCCAAGTGTTTTCAGGCCTTATTTGATGTTGTTCCCTAGTACTACCCCGTTAGAACAATATGAGAGGTTTGGCGAGGGCAAGAAAAGGAAAACCTTTTGCTTCCAATTCTTAAGTTTTTAAAATTTATTTTAATAAGACCTTTTTTGTCTTTTGTGTAGTACACTAGCTCAATTCTAGACTCTTTTTCGGAACCGTTCCCTTTGAGTCAAATTTGTATTGATCCGTGAATAACTCACCTGCTGACTTAATTACACTAGAGCACTGAATGGTTTTAGGATTATTTTGATTGGATTCGTAAATTATATATTCAAAATTTTCTATTGAAAACACAAAACGATTTATTGATTAAAACATAAATGCATTGATTTTGAAACAACAAATTATTATTTTCAAAAAACACAATGAAATTTGATTAATATTTAACTTATATTTATGTATATCGAAAAGTAGCAAAGTGATTAATTAATTTATTAATTAAAATTTGTATATTAATGATTCTATTATTTACATACGACGATTTGCCATTGTGAGTAACGAAATTTACTAAACGAGTTTACTTTATTCAATTTCCCCAGAATCTACTTGAATTTATTTATTTAATTTTATTTTATTTATTTATTATTTTGCAAAAAAGGGATTTATTTAAAATTATAAGTAACAATGATTGTTTGCCACTTACAGAACACAAGAAGTTCGACGCGTAATCCTTTCTGTTTGTTTGAAGCACTTTAAAGTTGTTCTCCTTGGTCCCCAGAATGGTTTCTTCGGTTTACAGTTGTCTTCTCCTGGACTTTATTAGAGTTGTCCTCTCCTGGTTTATTGTAGTATCTTTTGGCAAGATAGGCCGTTTATATGGATATTCTTCTCCCGAAATTATCACGACCAAACTTTGCTTTAGGCCGGAGCTAGTACTTAACGCACACCGTAACTAGTCACCCTTCGACTTTCTCTAAGTACTCTCGGAGCTCGGTCAGATGTTTACTCGTTGGCGGTTCGTCCTAAACTGATGTTAGAGGGGATGCACGCTTCTTTCCTCAACTTGTTTCTTGTCAAACGAGCATCTTCCTCTAGGTAACAAGAAATTCTGATTTCTTGCTTTAGAAATATATTTTTTGGTTTTAATATATTCCCTGATTTATTTGATGAATTTTGGTGCCTTTATTTCCTGTCGATTAGGCCTAATTTAATTATTATCTTCATTTATTGAATTACGGTATATGCTCTGTTTCGTTGTACGTAGTACTCCTATGACGTAACTTCCTTCTAGGTTCTTTGGTCTTGAGTTCATGTCTGATCCTGTCGATTTGCAATTTTGGCTTTGATTTCACCCAAACTCTATAACTTCTTTTTGCGTGGTCGGATTTTGATTTTGTTGACTTCTATGGATTTGTTGACGTTTTCTGGTTTCTCTGGAATTCGAATGGCGTTTCTACTCCTCTTCATTCTTGATTTATGGACTTCGTTAGTTTTGTTTAAATTTTGAAATTTTCCACTTTTTCTTGCTTGTATCTTCTTCGGTTGGTCTTGAAACGCGCTGATCTGGTGTTGGATTTTTATTAGCTTGTTTGGTTGTTTAGTTATTCAGCTTTTTGTTTCTCTAATTGCCTTTGTTTGGTTTTCGACGTTTCATTCCCCCCCCCCCTTTTAAGCTCTTTTCATATCTCACATGGCATTACAATTTATTACACATATATATACCCTATTTTATCAATATTTCCCTTCTATTATTCTCCCTTGTATTTATTTTGAATTAATAAAGTTTCTTATTAATTTATTTTATTTTTACAAAACTACTTATTTATTTATTTTGAACTTTGGCTTGATTATGCCCTATTATTGACTCTATTAAATCATATTTTTTGTGATTTAATTACATTTGAACTTTATGAGTTATTGGCCCTTTTATGCCCAAGAATAACTTTAAACTTTTTTTTTAGCTATTCAACTTTATAACTTTATATTTTTTATTACTTTATTTTCTTAACCCTTTTTAACTCTACAAATGACTCTACTTTGTTTTTGGATTTTATTCAAATTCTGCCAATTCAATTTGTTTACGCTTACATTTTTGTCTATAACTTTTTAACAAATTATCATAACAACATTATTTTTATTACTCCTTGCTTATTTCACTCTCCTTTCAACATAAATCTAATAATAACAACTTTTTTAATAATATTACAAACCTCTATCTTTTCAATGTTAAATCATTTCAACCAAATTTAGACAAGACTGGACAAGTCTATGCCTGTCTGATCCTGCAAGTTTTTGGCTCGATCTTGTCGCTAAAGCATACGTCATCTTCTGTACGTATTCAACTAACACAATTTTAGTTAATTCTTCAAAATTATTAATAAAGACTCTGTTCACATTGGAAACTACTTTTTTGTCTAAATTTTTGGCTTTTTTAGTCACCCTTTGGCTTTAATATTTTGTCATTATGAACTTGAATTTATTTTAATTAATGTAATTAATTAACCCCAATTGAATCGGTCGATTGGCCGCTTCAATGTCTTGACAGGTTTTTATAAACTTGTCCCAAATAAAACGAATAGGTGCTAGTTTGTCCGTGGTTTTTATTTCCTGACGAGTTCTCTTATCTTCAAAACGAATACAAACAGATAGAAACTTAAATCTAAGCAAACTCATAGTTGCTCGAAAAATGGGGTTTCCCAAGTCAGTTGACCAAAGCTCAACTACATTTCTCATTCCATTTCTTAAAACACCTGCTGTGTAAAGTAGGCCAATAAACGCCAGCAACTCTTCATCATTTGTATGGTAGTGGTATGTTTGGATCGTTACTTCCCGTTCTTGAAGTTGTTGTCTTTGTCTTGTAATTTCCTCATTCGTTCTCATAGTGATTTCTCCCAATATGTGATGGTCAAGTAACAATTTCCACGAATCTACAGGTTTTTGAACATTTCTGGCCGGGCCCTTAGCTCCTGGAAGATGTTTTACCAGGTTACGAGCCACTGACCTACCCCGCCTTTCAGGAACTTAGTTGTCCAAACATATTTATTTTTACCCCTTAGTAAATATCTTCTACTCACATTATTTGCAGATTGTTCTCCTCCTGATTCACTTACGTTATTTGTAGCTGGTTCTTCAGTTTCATTATCATCTTGGGCAGTCATATTCCCTCTGCAACTTCAACTTCTTCATTGGCTACAAATTCATCACATTCCTCGTCCTCTTCTTCTGGAACAAAATCTGGATCTTCATCCGTGTTATCTCCACCAAAGTCACTCCCACTATCACTTAAATCTTCTTCACATAAAGCTGCTAATATAACACAATTTGATCGCAAACTCATTTTACAAAATCACTATTGACATGTAATAAGAAATAAGGAAACAAAACCAGAACATCCATTAAAAGTCAGCATAAAGTTCACACCGGGGTTTGTAGGACCCCAAACAGTAAACATAACCTATTCACTCAGAGCCTAGTGAGCAACTGACAGTAGCTATAGTGGGAGAAGTTAGCCAGGCTGGCCACCCTAATTTACACAGGGAGCAAAAATTTCCCACGCTCACTTTTCACCGAGAAAATTGAAAAATGATTTTTGCTGGGGTCCTGTAGACCCCGCAGTGAACGCTAAAGGTTAAACATAACTTAATATTTGTATAAAAAATAGTTTAGAAAATTAAACAAATTAAATTAATAGTCTAAGCTTTAAAGGTTAAAAGACGTCTTTATATATTATATATATACATAAATGAAAATAATTAGAAATAAACCCTTTTGGTTCATGTACCTAAAATTTTTGCTAACGCTCCACAATATTTTTTCTTTTATTAATATCCTAAACTAAACATAATGGTAAATTTAATTATAACAATAGATTTAAACATTTGCAACCATTCGTTTCAGTCGATATGGCATGTTTTGTTTTGAATATTTTTCACAGATAACGAAACCCTTTTTCAAAATTAATTAAACAAAATAATTGTTCATTAAAATTGTTGGTGCAAAGTTCCAGAAGTGATTTTAGCCTCCTGAAATCTGAAGTGAAGGTAGAGATTTATATTTGAAGAAAAATGTTAGCCCAAATGTTGAACCAGTTGTGGTAACGTGTTAATAAAAGAATAAAAGAAATTTCTTCGGGCACTCAGTTGAAAATAAAATAGGAATGATGGTTCTTCTGTGTAGCGTAAATTACGCTCTGCCTTACAATGTGCTCACAACATAATATCGTCAAAGAGAGGCTCTAAAACTTCTACAGGATTTTTATCTTTTAGTGCTTCTGCTATAACTTTTTTTCTCAGATTGATTAGAAGGTATACTATCACTAATCAGCTGTCTTTAGTCAGCTGATTGACCCCATTGTTGACAGTTTTTATTTGTAAACAATATTTTAGCACTAGCCTTCTTTACAGTAACAATCATTTCAAAACATGTTTACTAATACTGAGTATGCACTTTGTGTACGGCTTTTGTAATGGAAGTTCAAGAGCAGCTGTTGTTTAGTATGGCAGAAGATTTCCCAACAGGCATGTACCTAATGGGCAAGTATTTACGGACTTACATAACCGTTTGAGTGAGACAGGTTCTTTTGATAAACGAAAACCTTGTAATGTTATTCAAACACCAGTTGAGGCGGAAGAAAACATTCTAGAGTCTGTTCAACGAAGCCCAGGTACTAGCGTAAGGAGGCTTCCAACACAACACATAGTATCTTCTACTCAGGCATGGAGAATTTTAAATAATGAAGGTGTGTACCCTAATCATCTACAGAAAATGCAGGCTCTTCACCTAGGCGATAATATTAGAGGTCTGTGTTTTGTCGTTGGATTGCAGCTAATCGTCGGTTGGTTAAGTTTATACTCTTTACAGACGAGGATCAATTTACCCGGAATGGTATTAACAATTGGAAAAACACATATGGGCTTAAGAAAATCCACATGCTACAGTAGAAACAAACTTTCAACGAAGATTTCCAGTCAATGTTTGGTGCGGACTTATTAATGACAAACTTATAGGCCCTTACTTAATGGATGGGGTGTTAAATGGTGTAACGTATTTACAGTTCTTACAATTCGTACTACCTGATCTTCTTGAGGACATCCCTCTCCAAATCAGAGGAACTATGTTTTACCAGCATGACGGAGCGCTTCCGCATGTATCTCGTCATTTGACTCGGTTTTTACATAACCGTTTTGGTGAAAGAATAATTGCTCACCATGAAACGTTGGCCACCCAGGTCACCAGACCTTACCCCGATGGACTTCTTTCTGTGGGGATATATGAAAATGGAAGTTTACAAAACCGCAAACAAGAGAGGAGCTGTTAGAAAGAATCTTGAATGTTGCACGAACAATCAAAGACAATCCTATAATGGTGCAAAGAGCAACATCTTCCGTACTGCAGCGGACTCGACTTTGCCGAGACCACAACGGGGTACACTTCTAAAACGTTTAAAGTTAATTAATATTCGGTTTACTTTAATTTGTAAAATTATAAATTACTATTATCTATGTACAATTTAAATTACTGTAAGTCAATTTTGAGATGCTTAATTAAACATATTGTTATATTACCTTTTTTATTTCGATTGTTATGGTGAAAAATTGGTAGACAATTAATAGGCAAAGCCATTGCAGATTTTGTTTAAAGGAATTTTCTTCATATTTTATATTATAAAAACCAACACTGAATGATATTGGATGTTTAAAACCAGCCTATTAATGAGGACACATTTTAGAGTACAATCTCTAAAATTTTCTTTTTTTCGTGTTACAATACTTTACAAAATCATAAAAATCCGGCTGAAACTGCTTATAAAACTAAGGAAGTCGTGGTATAATCTTATTCTACATAAAATTTGACAACTTTTGGTAAGGTTGCAGCCCAAGTTGTCAACTAGTTTTCACATAAAAGCTTGTCAAATAAAAAAAAAAAAACATTTTTTAAGCTTTAATTTGTTTAATTAATTTTACAATTTGGAAGGCAACCACTGAATAATTATTGTTATTTTCTGACTAAAAACCAATGGTATGTCTGCAGAATTTTCTGCTCCAACTACCAGTATAAATTTTAACACAATATCTCTATTCAATTTTTGTCTAGAGGTAAAAAAAACACTTGAACTACATGGAAATCTGGAAAAACCCAATTTTCAGCTATAAGTACGAAAAAAATGGGTTTGAGACCTATGTTTATATATCATTTCTTTCTGCCCTTGATACAAGGAACCATTTCCTGAAGTTTGTCAGGGTTCCCGTAAAACACTCTCTATAATAAAATAAAACCAAAACCTGTAATTGAAAAGTGTGCTACATACCCTTCATCGATTCACTAAAAATCACTTTATATTATAAAGATCGAAACGAAAAAACAACAATTGCACATCAACACTACCACAACTATCTAAAGAATGTCTGCAAGTAGATGTTTGGCGCCAACTATCCAGTCCTGCCAACCATGATGAGTAAATCAAAAAATCCCCAAATGGGATTCATGACAGCTAATGGATTAATGTTGTTTTTAAAAGCCAACTGCAACGCCGATCTCCTTAAATCTTTTGGCGTCAAACCATAAAAACCTCCATTTTCAGGGAATAACTAAAAAGATAAATAAAAAGATCTTTCTCTGCTTCAGGGATAAAGGCAATAGGTCTCCCATCAATGTTTGCAATTGGCAGCTTCTTCGGATGTGCCGTATTTACCATAAACCAAACGTCGGAGAGTTTTTCGTGGCACTAAAATCGTTTTGGATGTTTTAAACCACTCCATTTCATTATTACGAACAGATTGTATGACCTCTTCCATCCTTTCAAGACCTCACTGTCGATTTTTTTTGTCCTTTACTGTAAGCTGCCACTAGAACAACCTTTTTATTTTATTCACATAACATTTGCAAGAAATACATGAAAGACAAATTACCGAAAATATTTATTTGTTTATCATTAGTTGACCTGTTTAAAGATAAACGTAGAGTGGGTCGGTTTAGAGACGCTGGTATGTCGGTTTAGAGGTCGTGATTAACGCGCGTATGTCGGTTTAGATGCCACTCAATGGTGATTTGTTTAACCTCACTGTGAGAGAATGAATAAAGATATACAGGTATGATATATAGGTCCTTCTACTTTGGATAACCTGTCAAAGCAGCCCTAAATAGGGGCGCAGATACGATCACTCTTGGTGCCTCGCTCTAGGAGAAGGATGAGTATTGCCAAGGGTTCACAACACGATGATTGAGTTTTCGGAGTGGGGTTCACAAAATGGAAGACTGAGGACAGTTTTCTTAAGTAATCATGGAGTGATGCGATACGGCAGGTCTATAGTTTTAAATGATATTACAGTAAACTGACTTGTTAGATATCTGAGCAACTGTATGTAGTCTTTATTGAAATGTGCTGATGCGCTGAATTGATAGGTGATATGTGTAGGGTAAACCGGGGAATTAGCGACACCTTAAGGGTTTTTTATTTTTATATTTTGTATTTAAAGAGATATAAATGAAAAATAAAACACATAACTACTTCAAAATGTGGCCTACCGATTTCTTATATGCATGCATATGCTTAAACAACTTCACTTTTTTTTTAAATAATTGTTTGTAAACTATAACCACCTGTCGGAATTGCCCCATGAACCAGGGTAATTCCGACATACCTTTGGGGTAATGCCAACATAGGTTGTAAAAGGCAAATTAAAT
The DNA here is from genome assembly GCA_018207615.1 of Philaenus spumarius. Lineage (NCBI taxonomy): Eukaryota > Metazoa > Arthropoda > Insecta > Hemiptera > Aphrophoridae > Philaenus > Philaenus spumarius. The sequence continues at coordinate 62,939 of JAGFPH010006903.1, forward strand.
GCTGTAATAATTTAAAAAAACTTTTTTATTGTACATGTAACGTTTACAATGAAGTGGTGAACAGTTAGTAAAATAAATTGCAAATATTGAGGAAATTATTATTATTAATTATTAGGAATAAAAAAGTATTTACAACAAATCCAAACTTTGAGTAAACATATTTTGTAATAAAATGTATATCTAAGCTAGATTAAAAGATAAATTATTTTTAATGCAATGGTCGCATGTATAGTTTTCCGCAGAATCAAATCCGCTACAATCAGCGTGTGCCCAAAATCCACAAACGTCACACCTAAACCAAAGTTCGTTACCTCCAAATTCTCCACACACTAAACACATTTCCGAGTCTTCTCCAAGTAATTTTACCATGACATCCATCTCGTCTTCGTCACATAGCTTCGACTCATCAATGTCATCTTCAGACGAAGATTTTGAGAAAGATATTTCTCTTCTGCGTGTTTTCTTTACTTTTTTCATTTTCTTTGAACATTTGACTTTTTTGATTTATTTTCACTGGCATTTACATTTTCATCTACTTTTTCCTTCTTGATTTTTTAATTTTTTTTCTTTTGTGGGCACTTTAGGATTTTCGAGGAGTTTTTTAAGTGCTATCTTGGCCTTTACCTCTTTCTCCTTTTTGATCTTCTTCGCTTCTTGTAATACAGCTTTCATAGGCGTAGCAGTGACAGTAGTTGAGTGCTGTTTAGGTCGGCCTTTGGTTTTGAGTTGATTGTTAGGTTGTTGTAGGCCTACAGGAGATATTATTGAAAGCTGTTGTTTAAAACCAAGCAGATCACGACGTAGACTTTTTTTCTGCATTTGTCGGCATATCATGCACACTGAAGATGTTCCATCTTCAGGGCTTTTATATATGCCAGTTATGTTCAAATTTGGATGATTTGTAGTTTTATTTTCAGAAACACTAGAATCAATTTTCATCTGAGTTATACTGGCATCAACATCATCATCATTGTCTTCATTTTCAATTACTTTATCTTGGTCTATTACAACATGAGGTGAACTCTCTCTTTCTGGAATAAAGTCAACCTCACCAAATCTTTCTGGATTATATGGAAAGATACCAGCTGCTTTAAAACCAGTACACCTTTGCCCATTGTTGCCACCTTTACATATGCTGCGTTAAAAATAGAAGCAATGTCATGTACAGTGATTTTTTGGAATCTACTTGCCCTCAAAAATCTGTCACACTCTGCATTAAATGCTTTTTTTAGTGGGCCAAAAAACGCTAAATCCAGGGGTTGAAGCCTTTGTGAAGAATGCGGTGGGATTGAGACAATATGGATGTGGTTTTCCTTAGCCAGCTCGTAGCTGTCTAGATTGATGTGGCTTCCGTGATTATCCATAATGAGCAACATAGGTTCCTCTGCAGAAGGTTTCGTCATTTTTATAAAATGCTTCATCCAATCTAAGAAGAGTTCTTCATTGGACCAGCCATTGTGTGAACATTTGTAGACAGCTCCAGCGGATCCTCCTGCTTCTAATTGAGGAGCCATTCGTTTTCTGGGAAAGATGAATAGTGGAGGAATGTATGATCCAGAAGCACTAAAAGCACAAATAACGGTGATGTTCCGCCCTCTATCCCAGCTTGTCTCAGAGCCTACTTGATGTTGACCTTTTGGTGCTAGAATTTTACCTGGTTTCTGTATGGTAGAAATCCCAGTTTCGTCCATATTAAAGATTCTAGTTGGAGAAAAGTGGTTTTTTTCATAAACTGTGTTCAAGTTAGAAAAAAAAAACAAATCTACTTCATCTTTGTTGAAAGCAAGAATTCTATTCAAACTAGTTGCTGAGGGTTTTCTTAAAGTCACAGTAGGGTTTCTTCCTCGGAATCCAGCAAGCCAGTCCTCTCCAGCCATTTTTGTGTCTTTGTTGAAATTATCCTTTATCATTAAAGACTCGGCCAGATCAAAAACTAATCTCCTTAAATCAGTGAGGGTAATACCATAAAAAGGGTTTGCCAATTGTTTTACATGATCAAGTAATATTGATTCTTGGTCTGGTGTAAAGACAGATTTTCGTCCTAAGGCTGGTTTTGCTGTAGATCCTGATTTTAGACGGTCATGCAAGGTTATTCTGGGAATATTCAATTCGGCAGCTACGCTTTTTACAGACCGCCCTTCTTGAACCAGCTGAAAAGCCCTTTTCATTGTATTTTCATCCCACGAAGCTTTATTAGTTGTTCTTTTCTTAGAACGGACCATCTAAAAATAAATAAACAAAAACGCGGTAGCCAATCCCATTCATAATGAACCGGGACAATACCGACATGTCGGAATAGCCCCGGCCAGGGATGTTGGCATTACCCCGGCAAGACAAGATGGCGTCTAAACAGGTTATGAGGGCAGGTTAGTGACCGAACCGAAACAAAAACTATACTAAACTACTCGCTAAATGTCGTGCTTTATAACTTTTATAATCTTATTTAGGATTACAAACTTATAATTACATTACCTTCTATGAAGTGCTAAGGAAATATTACATCGAAATCGGCAAAAACTTTTAATTTAAACTCACAGCACAACTTGTTTACCTAATCGACAGAGGCACACTGGGCGTTAGTTTCGGTGATGTCCGCAAGGTTGCAGCGCTAGCACTTCACAAATATCTCTGCAGCGATGGCTAGAACTTGGAGTGTCGGCATTACCCTGGGTGTCGCCGTTCCCCCGGTGTACCCTACCCAAGCTACACTTATTGAAGTCAACAGGCTGTCTGGGTAGGGTCGTTGAACCGGTATACGCATACAGCAGCTAATCTTAATTGTAAAAGAGTAAATGGGTAGTTTTAAGAATGGTGTTTGATTTATTAAATATAACCTCCTCCTCCTTACACGACCACTCACATTTTCGCCTTTAATATAAAAAAAAAACAATAACAAATATTAATTGAACTTAATTTACCAAACTGCAAAATATGACATGATATCATAACAATACAATTTCATAATCTAGATTATATTATAAGTTTGAAGCTAGTCTAAACCCGTCCCCATTTCATCAAGTTTATAATATAAATGTTTAGTAATATTTGTGTTGTCACCAACTAACTTTGTACGTGTTTACTTCCACCACAGTGCTTTAGCAACCTGTTGGTTTCCTTTTGATCATTTAACTGGAACGTGCTTAGGTTCTTTGATACTGAGTATCGCATCATTTCTACTTACATTGCGGTGATATCAGTCCTTGTATATTATCTTATATTTGTATCCCACCGTTCAATTTAAACTTTAGTCAAAATATCACAAATCCAACGCCTTGTGCCATTAATACCTTTGAATGCCATTATGAAACATCAGTTACTTATAACTAAACATATTTGACTTGCTTTATATAAGCAACACACTACTACACATACTGTAAAATCAGGCACATTATTTAGTTTAGTAATTTATTTTTTAAATCCTTTGGGCCTTGTATATTTGACCAAATAAGTTTCATTAAGCAGGACTCAGAGGATATCGTCTTATTCACAAATTCAATCCAATTTTTTAACGTTGTATAATTGACCAACACACTTAAATGATTTTTTTCATTAAATCTATTAAATAATTAAGTTTAAGACACGATTAAATTAATATCTTCTCATCAAATGTTGTAAGAGGTGACAAACAAAACCAAATATGCGCATGCGGTAAATGAAATGAAATTTAAAAATCGTCAAAAAGTATAACATAATTTATTTTTTTATTTATATTATTTTATATTTAACTCTAGGATTATTATAAAATGTTATAACTTTTCTATTTTATGTTAAAACACAATTTGACTATGAACAGAGTTTAAGAGAATAGTTTTGTCAGCTACAATACCACTTCTACACTTTTAAGTTATAACTAATTTACAAAAAACAAGTATTTAAAACGTAAGAACAATAATTTTATATTTTGTAGATAGAAAGCTTTAAGACGTATTGCGACCAATAAGTCAGTATTAGGCTAACAAAAGCCATATAAACACAGATTGTCTAAAATGAATTTATATTAGTATTTAATTTATATAGAATTTAATAGTATCCTTTCTATTGAGCTTTGTCCCTACCCCCAAATACATCCGTTTGCGACAAAACAATCCATTGTGCAAATGGAAGAAGAGGTTTAGTTATGTTGCCTTACTGATTCCAGATATACATATTATTGCTGCTTGCCTACATTTCATGTTTTCTTTAACAATATCTTGCTTGTTTTGTTTTGAGAGGTTATGTGTATTGTTTACCTATTTTATATCGGTTTTTCTTGTGTAAGTGATGTTCTTGTGATTTCGTAAATTTATTGCCTATATGGATTAAAGTCCTAAGAAAGAAGCAAGATAATAACACTTAATTAACATAATAGTATGACTCAAAGACAGATAGCAGCCGAGTGTAATGTTAGTCTATGTGTATTTAATGTAAAATAATTAGTCAAAATCTTGGAATGGTTACAATTACACCTCAAAGATAAGGTCACTATTTTACGTAGCTAAGTCAAAAAAATTTACCCTCAAAAAAATAGTTGTGATTTACAAAAAACAAAATCTTTATCGATTCTTCTGTACGCAAAAGACTTCTGAAATATGGTCGCAATGCACGACGGCCTATAAGAAAACGGCTTCTTATGAACGCACAGTGTTTCGTTTACTACAAGCTAGTCGAACAAAATTATTTTTCAGCATTTTTGCTCTTATATCAACTAGTTAATGAAATAAAACATTTTATTTATTATGAATTGAATTAAAGAGGATTAAAATAAAACATTATTATATTTTATACGACAAACAATTTAGGTGATAGGTTTTAAATAAATACAGATATACCACTAAATAAATATAAATAACTACTTAGTGACTAAAATCAAATAGTACAAATAAATAAAACAATAAAACAAAGCTTGCAAATCTAAGTGGCTTAAATTACACGCTATTTCAAATGTAACGAAATCGTCGTCCGACTAATCAGATAGGTCTTCTTCATTTTGGAGTAGGTTTGGTCGTGAAAGAGGTTGAGGCTATATGTATGAGCTAAAAATAGTTTTAAGATATCTACCCACTAGGTATCTTCTTTTTTAGGAGCATCTGTGAGCTGTTGATCACAGGATCAGATGTAATATTCATCAGTAAGTTTGAACCTGTCTTTTACAGTTTGTGTTATGATAGACTTGATGACACTATGACCCAAATAAATGCAAAAAATGTTTTAGCAAGTGTCGTTTTTTGTTTTTATTTTTTCGTTTATGTGTTAAATGTCATATTAATCTCTGTTAATAAGTGTAACTGTGAGAAGTGTGTTTTGTGTATTCGTTCTGATGATGCCTGAAAATGAAAAGGCGAAACAACTGTAAACGACATAAAGACTTCTAAAAGGGTTGCTAATGCAAGTATAAGTAGTAATATTTTAATTCATCATTTTAAGGTAATTTTATATTCGTTGCAGTACGTGGACGATTTCTCTCCACGTACGCTGAAAATAAAAGAAATAGTTGTACTCGAGTTTGCTGGCTGTAATAGGTCGTATTATTTATAGGAATGGTGCCACTATTATATACAGAAAATTTAGCCCGGGTACATGCGGGTTTTATTTACATTCCTTAAAAGTTATAATGTTTATTTTTCGTTCATGTTCAAAATGTTTTTTTTTATATTGTTTGACTATCAGACAAATTTATATTAATTAAAACAAATTGGCACTTACCATCCTCAAAAATGTCCTCCACAAAACTACGAACTGTGACAATTAGAGAGTGTTTAACGAGTCGCGAAAATTCAACTGATTTATTCTTACAATTGCATCTACTCAATTAGTGAACATTTGGGCCCTATGGAGTGTCAGACATGTTAGATCTCATGTTGTGGGGCATTTGTTTTCATTATTCCACTAGCAATTTTGTAGAATTCTGAACATGACTTTTGTCGACCTAGCGTTTGCACATGAAACACTGTGGGATGCTATGAATAAGAAAAGGCTAGTTCTTGCGAAAAAAATACAAAAATATAGTGCTAAGACTTGGAGAAAAGCCCTTTTCTCTGACGAGAATAATTTTCTAGTGCAAGGCGTTAGCGTGACACATGTGGGAAGAAGCAATGATGCACATAAAAGTTGTAAAGCATCCTTTAAAGAATATTTTTGGGGATGCTGCTCCAAATTTGGACCTATAATTTTACTACCTATGTCTGTAGAGTGGAAAGTGTCTATAGAACATTAATGTGGTAATAAAGTACAATACCTTTTATTTTTCCGTCAGTGACCTCTTTTTTGTTGTTCTTTTGACGCGTTTCGGGACGTCTATCCCATCTTCAGGAAAGCCCTCTATATATAGAGGTTGTCAAAACGTTAATAAACCACATAAAAACACATAAAACACAACACATTTAAAAAACGCAGTACCTACGTAGATGCGTAGATCTTATGACAACCGGACATCGACTGACTGCACGCTATCAGTCCACGCTCTAATCTACAATTACTTGCCGCGGGCTTTCTGAATTCTTATCGCTGAATTTTTATAGTGACCTGGATACTATAAAAATGAATTCATTAATGTGGTGTTTTCGTTTCTTCATCGTTTGAATGTAACTGGTAACATTTAAATATAATTGTCGTTTTGTCCTATTTTATTCATCCTTATAGTATTAATTTATTATATGTTATTAGGCTATTATTTTATTTATTGTTATTGCTAACTAGTTTTAGTAAGTAAGTTTCAAAATACTTACTATTTTTTAAAAATTACAATACATTTATGGTTTAAAATAAGAACAGATACGACAAAAACAAAGCATATAACTTCTGATAGACACGTTTATGCCTCTACAATGTTTTAACCATTTTAAAAGTCTTCAACCTAAAATGCCGGCACATGGCAAGTCTTTGAACGTTAAACGTTTTAAACAGTCCGCTTTCTATCTCGTGATTGACTCCATATTTCATGATCGTTGCCAACGTGCTAGAAGGCAAGTTAAATTCATTTGCAGTGTCTACGTTATACAGTATTTTCATTTTTCGGTCTTAGAACTACTTATTAAGAAATAACATATCTGTGTTATCAATACTACATGATCAGCACATCTGTGTTATCAGTAGCTACATGATTCGCTGCAACAAGTAGCATCATCAGACCAGCTGATAACGTAACACAAATATTCGTATGAAAACCGCAATCGTTAAATATAAACATAACAAGTAAAACATGGTTTTTGTCCCCAGTATTGTGGTCACATGAGTGTACTAGAAAACTCCTAGTAAAAAATATAATTATCATATTCATCTTCAGTGTTAAGGCATTGTAACTACATTCATTGTTACCTTAGTAATCAATAATTCAACAAATTTGTATTTAAATAGAATTTTAGACCCTATGCTTTGTTGGATAAAGAATCATTTTTAATAATTTATTTATTTATTAAATCTTGTGTAACGTTTCTTCAAATCTTGAACTCAAACAAATAATTAAAATAATTTAAATAATATTTTGTTTCACTCTTTTCAAAATTATAAATTGTTGCCAATTTATAAGAGGCTTAGTTTAAGTATCTTTTCATTTAACGCGGAATCTTAAAATGATTGACGTTGTTTTATCAAGTTTTCATAAAAGAACATTGTAAGAAATAGTCATAGATATTTGCTCTCTTATACTTTACTCTTGGTTTTTTTATTTTATCTCTGTGCATGACCCACAATTTGAAAAGTGTTTCAATGTTAACTGTTTTATTTGTATTTGTGACACAGTGAAATTATACAAAAACAATATAATTACAAAATTACACGTTCTTGTTACAAAACAAATATTAACAAAATGAGCAAAAATTCAAACTAAAAAAATGTTTCCGTATGAGGATCAATAATTTTCCTTATGAGTACATCTCAAATTACATTACAAATCAGTAGATATAAAGATTTAAACATTTTCTTGTTGAAATTGGTTTTATTGAGTGTAGCATCTAAAATTACAAAGAACCACCCACATACAAACAAAAAGAATGCACCGCTGCCGGTGTGAAAAGAGGGCTTTGTGATATCAGACTAAAGCCGATGTGCAGCTCCATCACTATTCTCTCAGATTTCCTTTGTACCCTTTATTGTATTTTAACTTCCAGATCAGGGATTTCAGTTTTGTATAGCTTTGATCAATACCTGGGCTCAATCGATCTAATAAAGTACTTATTTTTAATATTAAGTACATAATTGTATTCTGTAATATGTTAAAGCTGTATTTAATCTACAGTAAGAAATCATTCATTTTATGAAATGTTATTACTTTATACAGATATTTGACAAAGTAACACTTTCATTGTGTGCATTATAATTATGACTTGCAGAGTTCAAACTCAATAAATGTGTTATGGTAACAGGTAAGGCAATTGATAAAAAAATAAATTTTAATTCAAAAGGCTCACTTGTTAGCGCACAGTAAATTTGTAAATGTTGCATTTTCTCACTTAAAAGACATATTATGAGGACATTGAGGCAGTTTTATTTATTCTAAATGTAATATGCACTGTAATGTTCCCTATTTTGAATTGACACAAAGGGATGTCTTCTTTTTCTCAGCACTGATTTCCTTAACAGCCATTTGAACTGTGTGTGTTATTTGAATGAAAATCAAACTACATTGTTGTGAAGTCTGTTTGCGTTCCTCTCAAGAGTCTCAAAAAACTATATAGCCTACTTGCTGAGTTTTCAGGCTCAAATTTATCGTGGGGGTGATTTAAAATATTAAAGGTGTGCAGTGTTCTAGTAAATTTCAAAACTGCCACATTTGCGAATGGCAGCGCCTTATAAAGATAAGGCCAAGTTAAAATCGTTGTCGAAAATCCTATAGTACATTAATTTTTTAACTCGAACTACGTTTTCATTACTACATTTTTAATACTACATTTTCCCAATACTGAGGTAAAACCCAAATATTTTCTTTTAGTTTGTGACCTGCAGTAATGAGACTTTACTTTGGGGAAGGATTTTATGTGTTTATGTGATGAAAATAATTCGTCATTGCTCATGCCACAAACAATAATGCATTTTTTCTCCGCCAGGTAGTCATGATTACTTTCTATTTGGCAGATAAATAGTCTTTCCCTTTGCATCTAGTTTTACCGAACCAAAATCTGAATCGTTCGGTAGGAAAGAATGGTCAGAAACCTAAAATTTTGATCGATTACGTCGATGTCTGATTTATTGCTTTGTAAAATCTT
>JAGFPH010006904.1:0-18568 GCA_018207615.1 Philaenus spumarius
GTAGGGTAGTGGGTCTTGTAACAGGATTCACTGTGGGAAAAAGATTTAGGATTTTTGTTAATTTAGAGTAGGCTTGTAAAGATAGAGTAGAGGGTTTTTTTCTAAAAGGATTTAATATGAGAAATAGATTTAGGATTTTTGTTAATTTAGAGTAGGCTTGTGGTAAGGGTAGAATAGATTGTTTTATAAAAGGATTTAATGTGGAAAAAATATTTAGGATTTTTGCTTAGTTTTAAAAGTAGGCTGTAGGGTTTGTAATGTTTACAATGGGGAATATATTTTTGTTTTTTGTGTAAGAGATGCAGATTATTAATAGAGCTATTTTCCCTGTTATTATTAATAAGTCATAATATCAAGTTTATAATGATATATTTTATTGGTTATATTTTTTAATCCTAGCTTTGTTGCTTAAGAAATGGAGCAAGCTAGTTTTAAATAATTGTTGTTTTGTTTATTTTTCAGGTGTGATTTAACTAACTTGTAATTTCTCTTTCAGACACAAAACACTTTCTACTCAACAGAATGTGAGCAGAAATTTCCTGTTGAGTGACACTACAACAGGTTACACAACAATCAGCACACACTCGACAAACTGTCCGAGTGTACACCATACTTTTTTACACTTTGTCCTGGCGTAATTCCTCAACACATTTAGAGGTTGCATTAGAAACCGCGGTCCCCATCCCTTAATCCCAATCCCTTTGTTGTAATATTAGGATCATTTTTGTTAGGATGTTTTTGTTAGGATGTATTTTTTCAGGTTTTCAGGTGTTTTTGGCCAATATCATCGGAAAACATGAATGTTTTCAGCCAACATCATCGGAAAACATGAATGTTTTCAGAATACATCATCAGAAAACATGAATGTTTTCAACCGACATCATCAGTAAACTTGAATGTTTTCAACCAACTTTATCGGAAGACATCATCTTCGTACGGGCTCTTTTAGTTTTAAGTAAGTTAAGCTTTAGTGAAGTAAGTTTTCTCCAAGAAATTTAGGAAAACATTTGATAGCTTCTCTATTTGAAAAGAAAAACATGAAGAATAAAAGAAGAAGATGACCTGTTTGAACATGGTAAGTAATCATATTATTTGTTTAATAAAATGCTTAGTGAATGTTTGTGCTAGCAAAGAAATGTGCCATCATAACTCCGATTAGTGAGGCGTTGGTCCGCCACTGTGAGATCACTGGATCGAGCAATGGTTACCCACTTATTTTTCCTCTGTTATGATGATGACCGGTGAGGCTGTGTGTGTGTTTGTCAGGCATAGAGTATGATACAATAAAATTAATTTTGTTTATTTTTTTACTAGGTTGGGGCTTGGACAGTTTTACATGGAATCAGGATTACATTAATTGAAGTCAGAAAGGTTGGTATTCGGAGGCCTCTGAGGTAACTGAAGACAGCTGTAATGAGTGAGTAGATAAATTGATGTACTAAGGCTAGTTTTGATGGTGATATGTGTTGCTATTAAATATGTATTGTATCAGTTTTAGTATTTCATTTACATAGCTGATATCTGCAAGAGATTTGACGTAGACCTCGGCCAGCCGCCATCTCACCCACCGCTGCGCCTCTACAGTGCATGCTTCTAAATTATCTTTCTGTTCTAGTGAAGTATCCAGATTCGCTCTCCTCAGTGCATGTCCGTGGGGGAGGGGGGAGGTTCTTTTAGTGGGTAGTTACTTCTCAATGAGGGGTGAGTCCCACAGTCCCTCTTAGGAGAGAGGTCTGCGTCAATGCATTTTATCCTCCCTATCAAAAAATAAAAAAAAAAAGTTTCTGATAAAGTTTGAATTATGTTTGATCACATTTTGGTAGTGAAAATATACGTCTACTTGTACAAATTACTTTTAGCGTGACAGTGCAAACATCTAATACATAGGCCTAAATCATTACTTTCTCTTATATATCAGACCAACCACCAAACTACTGAATTTAGCTACCAACATAAAATAAGGATTCTGAACTGAAACCACGGTAAGGCAAAGGAATGAAATGAAATGTTGTGTTAAATCTGTCTGTCTCTGTCACTCTGTCTGGTGTGCCTGCGAGATGGAGGGGGCAAGGAGAATTCGCAGTGACAGTTCAGTTTGTTGTCGGGCACTGATACAGGCAGCGCTTACGGAATAAAAAGTAACTAAAATGTGATTTCTCCCCATGGGTAAGCATGACTCTTAACAAGAAAGTTTTAAGCAATTTTGAAAACTGGTGCAATTTTTATAGTGAAAGTTGTTAGTGGAAGTGATTAGTTAGGGGTGGGGTTTGTAATCTCTTGTTTTCTTGGATGTTCACATTATGTTTTCACCAATCCAATGGAATATTGGGTCCCAAAACCTAAAAAAAGATTTAGGTACCAGTAGGTTTAAGAAAATGTTTGTTTTGTAAAACAAAAATTGTCACAAGACTGATATTTTATTTTATAGTTATTCAGTTCTTTAAAACATGTTGTTTGAAGGTATTTTTACAGTGTTATTCACTTGCGTGCCAAGACTTTTTATTCCCAGGAGGAGGGGGGTAAATATCCCCTTTATCCTTAAAGGGAATAAATAAATAAAAAGTCATCCCCTCTGCCCCCCCCTTATATAAGAAATAAAAAAGTTGCTAAATTTTATATCCTAAATAATTGTGCATAAATTATTAAGATTCCATGACTATTAATTGAGTTTTTGCTATTTCATGGAAATCACTACATGCGTATTTTGTAGTAATAATGGCAAAATTTCATGTTTCTATTTCGAAAAGTTGTCACTGTTAAGTTATTTTAAGTTTCTGTAAAGTGCTGCCATCTGGGGATTTATAAATGTGTACTATTCAGCAAATATCTATTATTTTTGTAACTACTAGAATGCACTGTTATAACAAATATTGAAACACGAAGTTAAAGGTTTCCGACCAGATTCGTCAAGTGCTGCACTCTTTAACCTTTAAGTTGAACTTTATGTTGACTATAACAGGAGTTGTCATTTTAGATTTAGTACCAGGAGACCCAAGGTCTCTAGAAAGGACCTTTCTAGAGACCTTGCAGGAGACCGAGCTAAAGCTCGATTATAAGCATGGCTATGATTTCAATAACTATTATTGCAAATTTCCGTGAACATCGTTTAGGTTAGGCCTATAACATTAAACAACTAAATAAAGGGTATTTTTATTTAGCAGAAGTATTTGTTGCCATGGTAACTATAAATAGATACAACATTAGGATTACCTCTAATAAAATACAGTTTAAAAGAAAACAGATGATTATTGTAATGGCATTGAAAACATTTGCATCAGCTGGAGCTTTGTTTAAAAGAAAACAGATGATTATTGTAATGACATTGAAAACATTTGCATCAGCTGTGCTTTGTATTGTTTTAAATGGACAAATTTCACTTTTTAATTTAATAAAAAGGCGTAGAAAACAAATTTTCCCAGACTGGTGACCATTTCCAATCGATTTCTCGTGACCAAAAGCCCCATATAAAATCAAAAAATCAAAAATCCTTAGACGGAGATTCCAGATCCATTTAGCAGACAGACAATTATCTCTCGCTTTAGAAGATAAGATAAATTGGTTTTTTAATTAACTAAATGCCAGTACTGTAGTTGTTTTCTTTATTTTTATAAATCTATGATAAAGTACCGGTATAATAAACAAACACCTTTGCCTATTAATTAATACACTAATATTTGACTATCGAATCAAATAATAAAATATGAATACCTAATTAAAAGAAATTAAATGTATTTTCATAAATCATTAGGCCTACCTATTTGTGTCAAAATAAGTTACACTTAAACACCGCTCGGGAAGTGCAAAGTGCGAGATACCCTAACTTGTGAACATACAAAAATTATATAATAAAGACTTCATATGAAAAAATAATACAATTTTTGATCCAAAACTTTTTCGCTTTTAGTTATCAAGTTATACGTAACATACAACATACGTAAAATACCTTGTAGGCTACTCCTGTTACTATGCTACTTTCAGTTGTTCCAAAGAATAATATTTAGACATAAATAGCCACGATAAAAGCTTCTATTTGTTTTTGTTTACATGTGTTTTAAGTGTTTTTAACCAGTGTCGTTTTGTTTCTGGTATTCTTTCACCTCATAGGGTTAATTGAAAAGGACATATAATTTTTTTCCCAGTACTAAAAGTTTTCCCAGAATTGATACTTTGGGGGTCCTGAAAGACCCCACCATCCCAGTTAAGGATGTTTTTTAGTTTGTTCCTAGGGCCTATTGTACGAAAATAACATTTTTGATATTTTAGTACCACTAATCCCATCAGAATCACTAATCAGGAGTGTTGCCCATCCACTTCAAGCAGCTGAGTACACTGTCACTAAAAGAAAACGATGCTCTCTTTGCCCGAGAACTAACTAGTGACAAACAAAGTGAAAACAGTAAAGTTTGTAATAAGTAATAACTATGGTAACAGCTTGCAAAGATCACTACAATAAATATATTCTCTACGGTACTCAGATAACTGTTAGGGTAAAAAACACACCAAAATTACAGAACACAAATAATAATATTTTTAGTAGAAAATTTGTAAAAAAGTTCAAACATTTATTTCTTCAAACATCCTTGTCAGAATTTTTCTATAAAAATAATCCTCTTTTGTTTTATGTGTTAATGGTGGGTCCTGGATGTTGAATAAACAAGTGTCTTTTCTACAAAATACAAACATTTCATAATCCTTTTTTAATTCTTTGAAAAAGTATGCTTTTAAGTTTTAAATATGAACAAGAATCCCTAAAAATGCTATTGATACAAAAGAATTTATGACAAAATAAGATTCACAAGAGTATTGTATAACTATTACAATTATATTTGTCTTACAATTTAATTTTTTCTTTATGTGTATTTTTTATTGTTTCCTGCTTTTAAAAACTGTGGTCTTCAAAGACCCCACAATACCAGTTAAGGTTCTCTGGAAAACCATACCAGTCAAAGGCTAGCATTTCATGATTTCGATTAGATTAGAAGCAGCAAAATGTTGTTTGTTTGGAGGCTAAATGGAAATACACACTAGTCCGGGTATGCAGGAAATGTAATGTAGAATATCGACAAGACGACAAGGTCAATCCATTTTAGGTGCAATTTCTATCCTCTCTCACCTTTCGTTTGGCGGAAATCCTCATTTAGATTTAGAAAGCTAGTGCTAGGGGCAGCACAGTAAAGTATGAGCAAGTAATATGAAAAGTTCTACTCATTTCCCCTAGAATGTGCTGGCATAGTCTCTCAGTTTTATTTCTGTTCATATATGACACAATTTTGGCTATTTATTATGTAGAATTATTCCCCAAAATAATTATACAAACATTTAAAACTATGAAATACCTTTAAAGATGCTTGTAATGTAATAGGAAATATTAATTTAATTTTTACATTACATTATCAACAGTTTTAAAAAAATATTAAATTGAAGTGTTATTTTTAAACGGATGTAACAAAAAAGTTCTAATATTATTCCAGTACCAGTAGTATAATCCATTTTAAATAGTAATCAATAATCTAATTTTTTCAGTGTACCTATATTTCTTTTCGTTTTGAAAAAATAACTGAATGAAAGTTTTTTGTTTTTGTTTAGTAAAACCTTTGATTAAGGATAAAAGTCTATAATCAATGGTAAAACCTATTCGAATAGCCCTCCACTAATAAATTAACGCCTGGTGCATTCCAAGGTCTCTAGATAGGAAAGGTTACCTCATTCGGGAAATATCAAAAAAAAGTGGAGTGGGGGCTGTGACGTAGTTATTAGTATACCTAGACAGTGATCAAAGCTCTGTCGTTTACGTTTATACGCGTTACTCATTATTTGTGAATGTTTGACGGCTTGCGTGTTTTGTTTAAACTTAAACTTTTTTAAAATTAGTGTATATAAAGTGTTTTAGAAGTGTAGGTAGAAGAAATATATTATTTAGGCCTACAATGGATAGAAAATCAATAAATAAACCTAAAGGCGGTTCCATTTGTGCGGTTGCAACTTGCAAATATTATTATGCAAAAGCAAAACAAGAAGGAAGAACTGATTTTAGTATTTAAAAAAATATAAATTAAAATTTGTTAGATCGTATTTTTATTTATTATTACAAACTAGTCGACCCGCAATGTTTCCCTATTGCTTAATTTAATTTTAAGGGTAGTTATCCCACTGACTTAATAATCAAATTGCAAATAGTTTTGTATTCTCTTAAAAATACCTTAATATTACATAATTTTAGGTTTACAGCTTGTAGGAAGGTAATTTAATTTGTATTTATTTTATAGGGGTAGCAATCCCATTTCAACACTTTTTCGAGACTTCGGCTCGTCCGGACAGAACACACGAATTGAAAGAAAATTAAAGTTAAACATTAGTTTTTATTTGTTACATTTAGTTTAAAAAAATAAGTTAAAACGTTACCCCACACTGTATTTACGTTACCCCACACAAAAATGTCTTTTCATAAAAACCTAATTCGGACTATTACGAACATTTTAAAACAAAAAATAGCAAAATCGGTCCAGCCATTCTCAAGTGATGCTTACCAACGAATAGCATTTAATTTTTATTATATAGATTAAAATGTATTATCGTGATTGCATTTTTTTCTTTTTTATTCTGTAAAAAATATTAAATACAATTTTAATAACTGCTTTTTAGTTATACGATTTAAAATGTATTACCAAGATAGCTTTTTATATAAATTAAAATTTGTATGATTATACTTTTGTTATTATTGTAAATTGCAAATTAATGACATAAACATAATGTTTTTGAAAAGGTTAAGATTTATTCTTACAATTACAAATGTTGAAATGTGTAACTTAAGTATCATTTTAAAAAACTGCAACCCCAAAAATAGTTTAATACAGTACATCTATTTTTAAAAAAATGAGGTGATTTGTACGACGAAACATACATCTTTCATGATAGCGCGGTGTTTTTATACTATAATGACGTCACTGGACAGGGAACGGGTCGAGGGGTTTGAGTTTGTTTACATGACTATGAGGCAAATGAGGTAACCTTTCCTATCTAGAGACCTTGGGTGCATTCTGCATGGTGGTCTTTGGTGGTCAATTCCTCTACTCCTAATCTGTTCTGTGTTCTGTAAAGTTTTGTTGGGCCAAAAGTCAAACTTATAAAATGGTGCCTTAATTAATTTAAGAAATGTTTTTCCAGACCTTGTAATGGATTTTGGTCGAAAATTACTTTTAAAATATGGCTGGAAAGAGGGTAAGGTTTTGAATTTACGTGGTAATAATGTTTATAGGTTTGGAAAGATAGAGATTGTAGTTTGTTTTTAGGTTATGAAGAAAACAAAAACGCATGAATTACAGACGTCAAGCCAAAAAATGTAAAAATATCAAGCAGTCTTTTAAAGTTAAAACGGTGAAAACGCATTAAAAACAATTAAGCCACTTGTCATTGTCATTATAGTAAAATTTGTACAGGATTAGATTTTTTAATCAGCCCCAGTTTGGTGAAAATAAGGTATAGTCCTCCTGTCGACATAAGAGCTAAGTAGACCTACACGTTCTTTTAGAAAAGTTATGTTTATAGCTGCTACATAATTTAGTTGTATGTCTAAGATAGAACGTCAGGATGGTGCAACTTTACTATTTGACTCTTAGAGCTAACACAAATGCAAAAATAATAATTAAAAAAATACCTAAAAGGTTCTAACCCTAACCTAACCTATTTAGGCTAGTCACAGTATGTTTACCTGTATTCAACATTTAGGCCTAACAGTAGAAAGTAAAACCATGTCGTCTGCAAAAATATTAGGCTAGGGTCAAATAGTAAAGTTACGCCCTTCAGGCTATTTTTTTTCATGGGGTTCCACAAAACATCTTAATTTTTGTTACCAATTTCTATACAGTACTATATTTACAAACTGGGGCGTAAATTACTTCTTGACCCATGGCTGATATGTTTTGCAGATGACGATGTTGTTTTACATTCTATTGTTAAATATTTAATACAGGTGAACATACTGTGACTAAATACTGTAAGTTAGAACTTTAGATTATTTTTTTATTTATTATTCTTGCATTTCTGTTGCTGTAGATTAGCCGAGGGTCGAATAATAAATTTCCGTCCAAACTGGAAACATATTAGGACTAGAGACTGTATAAATCGGCAAAAGTTTACATTAACACTCCAGCTGATTTGAAGGTTAGGTTGCTAACTTACAGATTTGAAAATATAGGGTTGCAATTCTGTAATCTTATACAATAAGATTTCCTGGCTTCTTGAATTTGAGAATATTGAAGATCTTTTCTGTGCGCCTGTTTAGGTGCAAAACGATTGTTTTTCAACGCTGTTTTGCTTAGTTGGAGGTAGTTACAGGCCTTAGCTGAGATCACAAAATGTTATATTTTAATATAAATAATGGTGGTAGCATTGACATCCTGTTCTACAAATAAATTTTTTGAAATTCGTGCTGGTAAACCCAAAAACTGGCTTCGCCAACAGGGTTACCTAATTCCTTGAGTTTTTGAAGCTTTCACAATTATTAAGTGTAGACAAAAATTGTATATAGTTTAATTCTCTTTGTATATATTATATTATTAGTGTTTAGTTATAAGTGATTAATTATATTATTACTGAGATGTATTTTTAGTTTCTTTTTATGTACGGTTTTCATTGTATATGTTATTGTGTTTTAGTTATAAGTGGAAAATTTTTATTATTATTGAGATATATTTTTGTTTCTTTTTATGTATGGTTGCATGTGCATTGTGTTAGTGCTGATATTATGTATGATATGCAAGGAATAAATTCTTTATTATTATTATTATATGTATAGGGCATACGGGTCAGTCCATATGAAATCAACACACAAAGTATTTTTTTTCAACCTGACCTCTTCAGAACTTCATGAAATTTTGAACACTTATTTTAGTCCATAAAGTAAGGTTATTATTTCCAAAATTTAATTTTTTTTGTCAAGTATATTTTGAGATATAAAATTACAAAGTTTGGAAAAAAACGCTAATTTCGATAAACGTCAATACCTTTAAATTGGATTTTCTCAGCTCCTAATTGAGATGGAGACTTGAAATTTGTGCACAAATTAAGGTGTTTTTAATAAGCTTTAATAAGTTGTCCATTAGCGATAAAGGTTATTGTTATGTTCCTTAAGTTAGAACTAGCCTATATAAGTTAGCTTAGGCCTAGTAGGCTTACTATAAGTTAAACTTCAGGCTATTTTTTTGAAATTCTTGCATTTTTATTGGTGTAGGGTCGTATAGTAAATTCGTGTCATGAATTTATTTATATATATTATACATGCAATATAGGAATAGCTTTTTATGAAAATTTGAAAACTCGTGATGGTCACAAATAGTAATACAATAATTGTATTATTTTAAGTTAGAATATAATCAGGTGTTATTATGTCTTATAATTGTAGGCTACCGACCATTTCTAACTTATTTGATTTTTTTAATTATTTGGAGTCAACCGTAAAATGATAATTTAGTGTTTTGTTACATGTAGCCTAATATATGATTATTCATTTTACAAGGTTGCTTTTGTGATAAATTTATAACTTATAAGTTATTCCGCTAAATAGCATAGTATGAGAATCATCATTTTACTTTGTTGAGTAAATAATCGTGAAATATTAATTCTTAAATTTATTATAGGGCCTATACAGTAGGTAAGTTTTTTAATGTGTGGTTTTTTGTTTTAGCCTAAAATTTATTCTAGCCTATTAAAGTTTACATACATAGTTATATTTGCTTTTGATTTAAGAGTTTTAGTAGGCCTAATAGCATTAAACATTATGATTACGTTTATTGATTATAGTTGGCAGCTCTGCCACGATAGGGGAGGGGATGTATTGTACATTTTACTCCAAATTGCAATAATACAAATGTTGCATACCTAATATGGTAAACTGTACGTACCAAGTTTTAAAAATAAAACTTACCATTTATAGCCTACCTATAAATCTTAACCTAAAATGCCACAGTGTAAAACATATTTTACTTTTGTGACGGGAACACTCCACCTTGTAGTAATAATAAATAAATAAAGTAATAGTAGGCTATAGGTTAGGCAGGGTTGAATGCTACTGACATATTGTTGATACCAGGGTTTAGAGTAGGCCTAAAGCAAGGAATGGGGGCGCTAGTTGGAAGAGACTAACAGATGTAACGGCAGTCTGGAAGCAAGCACGTCCAAGGTTATACTAATTTTTTCAACGGAGCTATTTTTGTCTTTGCCTTAAGTTTAATTAGAAGTTCGGTCCAGCAGAGAGAGATTATTTTGTTATCCGGAATGGTATAATAATCACATTTAAACTATTCTCGTGTTAGCAACAAATTCTTTGAAGAATCTTCTTCCACCTATACCATCTTGACAGTTCATAATATGTTCGTTCACAAATTATTTTAGATTTTGACAAAAAAAGTTGTATTGGCCTATAGTAGGCTATGTGTTATTAAACAACAGGAAATAGTTATTTGTGAATCAAATGTGCAAAGTTGAGTTTGTCGCACATTACAGTTTATTGAGGGTGACTAAGTAAACGTTGCGTCGGTAATACATACTCCGTTTTTCCTACAGCTGCATTTTAAATTAGTGTTTTAGTTTTTAAAAAGATCGGTTTTACTAAACAAAACTTGTCAACAATACAACCTAGTTAACAAACACAATCTGTATATTTCAGATAGTTTTGTAGTTCACATGTCTGCCACCAAGAGCAGCACAACTCTATGCACAACAATCAACATTTTCAAAACAGCCTACATCACCTGATTTACTTTGCAATTTAGGTTGCAAAGTATTCTTTTTACACATGCCTTGCATGAAAAGTAAAACAAAGGTAAAACAAAAGTAATTATAATTACTTGAATCTGAACACATGTATTGAGTTTGCGAACTGCTGTGAGTGTGTAAAAACGCACTTTGTTAAGTAGCTGTCCAGTAAAAAGCATGAGAAGTGCTGTAAAATTATACCTCTTCAAGCTTTCTAGCTCAGTTTGGAGAGCTCCTAGACTCCTAGTGCAATTTGAAAAAAAAATGTTTTTGTGATTTTGGAAATTTTGTTAAAAACTTGCATAACGGTAGCTGTAATAGAAATAAAAATTCAGTTAGAAACATTACTTAGAGAATGATTAAGGCTTGTTGCTTTTCAGGAAAAGGACTGGGAAAGCAAGAGTCAGGAATATCAACTGCTTTAAAACCAAAACTGAAATTTAACAATGAAGGGATTGGTTTTGATTCGTCAGAGCAGTTCACATACAATTGGTGGGAACATGCTTACAACAACGCAGCAAGTAACATTGGTGTTAGGACTACAAAAGTGAGTAGTAAGTTTTTTGCAAAGTATTTAGCGGTGATCTTGGTTTTGCAGTCCTGTAAAAGGAAGGTAATAATATAATATGCTATATCTGTAGCAATCTATTTAACTAAACTTTTTCCGTTTTGTTCTACATTTGTAGTCATATATGCAAACAAATATTTTCTACTTATTATTATAAACTTACAAAGTAAATAAATAAAATACACTGTTTGAATCATCGTTTCTGAAAAATGCAACTTCACATTTCATGGAATAAAAACTATTTTAAACATTTTCCTCCTGAAAATATTTTAGATCTTTATCTATAGTAAAAGGTTGAGGTAAAGGTTGAGTCATATAAACCGGACTTTTACTCAACAATCCCAAGCGAACTGTCAGAGGGACGTAGAAAGTCAATTTGTTATGAGTGAGAGAATTTCCTTTGTGGGCTGTTTCTTTCCGTTCCTTTCTTAGTACATCAATGACGTTCCTTCGCATAATGAGTGTTTTGTTTGATTATAAGTAGATGAGAAAGTGTGGAAAATTAAAGTCGTAATCACTATACAAGATCAAGTCTCACATATGACAACATCTGTTTAGTTAGTGACTTTATCAAAATGTGATTGGCGGTTGATTGTTGATAAAATTGCTTGAGAGGTGGGCATCAAAACATAGGAGTGCTCACGCTGTCTTCTCTGAACATGTAGAGAAGTCGTTACAAATATCCTTTTCCAAAATTTCTTTAAAATTCCTTTTATTTTTTTTGTTGAACCCAATTTGTTAAAAATTTGCTTTGTACATATTACTTTAATTTCTTATAATATTCATACCGGTACAAATTTCACATCAATGGAAAGTAGAGGCAGACTTAATTTATACATTTTTTGTAAATAAAATCCATTTTGTCACTCGGAGATATGCTGGTTTTGAAGCAGTAGGCCTAATGTCACTTGTCAATGTGAATTGTTTCGAAATTTGTAGGCGCTTCCATGCAAAACAATATTAACGAGTGGTGTTGCTCATCGACACATGCCTCTCTGTCGTCATAGCAGTGTTCCGAAAACTACCTTAACAAATCACAGATTTAAACATAATTTTTTCTTTACACACTCCATCATAAGGCTTACATGTAAGTTGACATGACGAAATAAGTAGACCTGGACTAAATCTTATATTAACAAAGTTAAAAAAAAAATCATGTACAGTACCTTTACTTTGTTAACCTCTTTGTATTAACATATGTTTATATAGGCTAATGAAGTATTGCTGAAAACATTTAAGTGAAAAAATCAAATCAATCAAGTAGTACATTAAATAAAGGTTAGTTTTGTTCAATATATTTGTTGGTTGTTAATCTTACAGGCATACTTAATGCAGCCTTATCAACATACAATTTATTAACACGTTCACTGCTAAAAATAAGCCCATTATGTACCCCACATGCTAAAAATTTGTTTTTTGTTTAAACATTTCCTTGAGGACTTTTTTGTTGAATTTAGATGTTATCTGTTGGTTTCCATCTTCAAAACCACTTTTTTTTTCATTTTTCATTTCGGGGGTACCGGTACTCCTTGCGCACACCGCATCCGCTCTACCCGACGCACACTTACAAAACGTTATGTTTGTCGACACTTTTCTTTAATATCACATAAACCCTATTATAAATAATTAAGAATATATATTTACACAAATTTACAACCCTACCATTCAACCATAATCATCATTTATTGACGTCGGTGGTAATTGTCAAAACAACCGACTACACAAAGTCCCGGATGTTCTAGACATGTAATACACTCATATTGAATGCTTTTTTTTGCACATCCGACATTTCTTTTGTGAGGTTTGATTTAAATTTGGTTTTAATTTTGTTATTTTAGTAATTGTATGGTCAGCAGATTGAAACAAAGGACTAATAAATGGAGGGGTGCGCAAACTTAAAAATACGCGCAGAAAAAGAGCTGTAAAAATCAGGCAGGATGTGCGTACTTAAAACTACAAACAATTTATACTCTCTAGTTAGTTGCCGAATAAACAAACTTAACATCAACTTCCTTCTTCCAGGTCAAGGACACACTAAACAGAAAAACATTGACAATACGGCGGGGTACCGGTACTCCGTGCGCATACGAATAGACAGCGCTGGACGTACCGGTACCCCGCCGCAGTGAACGTGTTAAAGGCCACAACAATCATGGCTACTGTATTTTAGAGTGAGAAATTTGTATGTTTTTAAAACGATCTTCATATATTGATGGATTCAAATTTGATCAATAATAAAATTTTAGTGTATTTTGCAGGGTGGTGATATTTCTATCAAAACTGTGAATAGCAATCCTTTGAAAATTACTACGTCAAGAACATTTATCAGTGAATCTGAAAAAGAGAAATTAGAATATGGATCATTTAAAAAGGTAAAGTTATAAAGTTTTTCTTTAAAGTAGTAGATATGTGCAAGTATTTTCATGTTTCTATATTTTTATTTATTATTAATCTTATTGGGATTGAAGTCGCGTTTATAACGACTGTGGAAAACTGTTCGCACAGACTACGGTCGTGTATAGGCTACATGTTTTAAAACTTTAACGTTTGCGTACTATCATCGCTTTAGCACGATATAATTCTTTTACTAGATGTGCTGCAATCTATTTGCTTTAAAATGAATTATTGAGAATAAAATGATGTTAACGTGTATTAATAAAACAGTGGATTGTGGGAATTTTTGTTTTAATTTGTGTAATCCTAGTGAAATACGAGAAAGTGAAGAGTCAGGTGATGAACTTGAAAGCGAATATTCTAGTGTATTTGGACTGATAATAAATTCAATTCCATCATCCATGGTGCGTTTCTCCGTGCTTTGGTATTATTAATACAATTTTAGAATGAACTACGATAAAAAACTTTTTTTTGCTTGTAATTAATTATATTATGTTGATTGTGATTGCAGAAATAATGTGATACAGTAAATTTTGTTAAATGTTTATGATGCAAAATTTGGTTTTATGCGATTACAAAAATAAATGAAAATAATTTTGTTTTAAAAGTTTAAACATTTAAAAATTAATAATGATCCGTATACCAAAAAATCTGGATTTCATAGAGGTTTTTTTAATATGGGTAAAGTGGTGGAAATGAACAACAAATTGTACAGTATATTTTGTATGGTTAACATGCTAAACAAGAGTACAAACATTTCCAAACAATTACTGTACTAAAGAAAAAAAAAATTACCGGATGTATACTAATTTATGTGCATTGGAGTTCAGAAAAAGTACAATTTAGGCCTACTAGTATTAGTATTCAAGTTAATACAATTACCGTAAATTAAAAATGGGGGAAAATAATATAAAGTTTTGACTTAATTACAGTAAAAACTTACTTTGTAAAAGTTAAATTTGCACTTACGTCATTTTTTTGTAAATAAACGGTGTAATTGTGGCTTGCTTGGCTCGCTGAACCCGCTTCTTTGACAAAATATCTCTCCGTCTGCAAAAAAGCAAGAGATCGGGGCCGCTACAGCTTTTTCTTGTTGTTCGACGTAGTCGATCTGCTGTTCAGACGTCTCGAATGCTTTGTTTCGGCTCTTTATCTTCGACAGGTGCTGGATCTGTGTCCACTAAGTCGATAATATCTCTGTCATTTTAATTTATAACTTCATCTTCATTCATCCACTCAATTACTACAGCGTTGCTTATTTCGTCACAACCGGTAACGTTTCTGAGAAGTTGAACGATTTCTTCGTTTGTTTCACTATCTTGTTTTTCCGTTTCTAGCTCTACATCATTTCACTGATGACTTACTGGGGCTTGCTTTGTGGTAATTCACTAGCTTTCTACTTATTCGTGGAAACAATGCCCTACTGCCCCACTCAAAAATATCATATGCTATCCGGTCGAAAATTTTAATTTTTGATAGATATATTTATTGTTTTTTACTAAGCCGGATATCGGAGGTTTCGGATATGAGAGGTCCGAATTAGAGAGGTTTTACTGTATATGGTTTCATGTTTTAATAATTTGACAACTTCAAATTAGCGAGTGTACTTTCTTACACCTGAAAAGATTTGTTAAATAAATACATTTCACTCGTTTAATGATAAGCTTGTGTGTATCCAGTAGGAGGATGAGTACTAGATTGACGGGAGTTTGTTAGGAAAAAGAGATGCTAGGATCGGTCGGTGGGAAATTACTAGCTCTACAACCAATAGCGTTTATTCATATAGGCCTACATCATGAGAACATAATCAGCCGACTCATTTACCTTGATGCCCACGTGACCAGGCATTTGAGGGTAATATATTTACAGTAGAGTCTCGCTATTCTGAACTAATTGGGACCGAACACGGTTCGGTTTAGCGGGAATTCGGAATATGCGGATTTCATGAATAATATCAAACGTATTGACTTGTTAAGGGGTAAGTTAAGTGTGGGGACATCTGCTAGAGTCAGAGGCTCTGCATCAGAGTCTGCGTTGATTGGCTCGGAGGAAAGCGAGGAGGAGGTGAACACTCAAACTTAACTCATATCACACGTAGACACGGCAAATGTTCTTGACCTCGCCTTAGTGTAGGTTTACACCATCCGTTTTTTCCTTCCGTTGCATTACAATTCTATTTTCTTCTAAAAATGGAATGGAAAGGATAGGTTGTTCGAACTGTCTGTTATGTCATCCCGCAGTCTGTCTGTTAGTACCGCATCGTCTTGTAAAAAGATCGAGAAAAAATTAAAATTCATTTGAGATAACGAAAACGGAGGAGAGAAACGGATGAACGCAACTGGGAGGTGGCAACTACATTACTAGTGCTTAACTGTTGTATTTAATCCTTCCTTCTTTCTGAAGGACCCAGTATCCTTTTCACCAGAAGCTTGTTGCGGTAGCTTTCTTCCCGCAAAATGGATGGAAAACATGAAGGAAACAAAACCAGCATTCATTCCAATTTGGTTTCAGGCATTTTTATCTAACTTATGTCTCTATTTAACTTATTTGTATAACAATAAATGTACTTTTATTCACAAACGTCTTTTTAATTTCTCCTGTTTTTATGTTAAAAAAAATCGGTATTTTTTCTTAACTCTGTTCGGAATAGCGGGGTCCGGACTAGCGTGACTCTTCTGTGTTGTTATTTCTAGCTATTTCATTGGCTACTTTAAAGCAGTTGATTGAAAACTGAATGATTCTTGTGCCTTTAAAGCAGTTTGGAAATCAGAAAGGATTTCAATCCTAGATCCCTTAGTTCCTTTTTTAACCCTCCAAGTGGCATGGTTAAAGCTAAAATTGAAAAGCCTGTTTTTAGCGTTTTGCAAGCATATTTTTAAAAATTCGCCAAAAATAGTAAATGAACCCCAATCCAAAAGTGTTCCATAGCTTTTTTGTAGAAGAAACTTCAAAAAACTCAAATATGCCACTAAAAATTAGTTTCTTTTGAAGTTGTAAAAGTTATTAGCTTAGAAAGCAAAAAATGTTTAGTAATGGAAGGAAAAAAAACAACTTTATGCCTACATAAAAAATAGTAAAAACATTTTTGTAATTTTTTTCAAAATACACAAAAGTTTTATAATTTAGTTCTAAATAGAAATATGTAAAAATATATTTCAATTTCACAATTGTTCAGTTCAAAATAACACTTTGAATGTTTTTACTACATAACCTGTAAATCAGACTAAGTTCAAAGTGACTAGGCCTAAAAAATTTTTACTTCAAACAATGTTTTTTTTTATACCAAAAATTTGAGATGAAATGTAGAATCGAATAGCATTCTACCCAGTTTCAAATAACTTTACATTTTGTAGTGAAAAATCAAAATATCAAAGCAGCAATTTAACCTAAAACCTTATTTCTAGGCTATGTTATTTCTTAACTTACCGTTTTATTAGAACACTGTTATAAGCCTAATTTCACTCAAACACAATCTACACTTATTTATTTATAACTAAAACACAATATAATACTATTTTAAAAATCAATAAACACTTTCAATTCACTAAAATATCAAGACGAATAAAACATACAGTGAACGCTTTGAGATCAGAGTGTAAAATGGTTAGACCGCTTCATTTACATTATGTCTGTGCCAACTAAATTTCACCTAAATTATTTGAACTGAACATAGAATAAACGTTGGATTTTTCTCTTTAAAACAGTATATTAAACATGTTATGAATAAATCGATTTCTGATAGTAAAAATCGATTTACAAAATGCTTCCTTATTGGATCAATTTTAGACCAATACAAGCTTTTATTCTAAATTCTAGATCTCATAACCATAATCTAATCACAGATGATTTAAAAATACCACTTGAAAGATAAAAGTCTAATGAATCCAATGCTGTGATGATCTTTGTGACAATTGACAACTGTGAGGAGTTGCAGACCATTGAAAATGATGAAGTTTTGCGTTCTTAACATCGCGATGTCGCACGGAAAACAGCTGTTTGACATTCTACAATTTTGAAACAATGATTACGTATGTAAATATACGTTTTACGAAAAAGTTTTAAATACAAAAATTAAAGTATAATTCATTTTCTTTCCAACGGTGCCGGTTTTATTACGATTGGATAATTCTAAGTGAACTAATTAATCGAAAATGCAAATATATGCAAATTCTCGCTAATTGTCGAAATAGCTGCATCTTGCGCCTGAGAGAACGTCACTTTGGGCAGTCTGCCACTGGGAGGGTTAAGGATTTGTCAGGTACAGAGTTCGATAGCAACAACCTCCGCTTAAAAAATCGATGAGGAGGGGCCTGCAGCCTGAGATAAATTTGAAGCCATCCCTGCACTATGCTGTTATCTATAACGGGTCCAACATTATTCACCTCCTGATGACCAATCTCGACTGTAAAATAATGGTTAAAGATTAGTGTTCTTTTCATAACATCAAAAGATCCATCTGTAGCCTCTGCAGCTCTTGCAGTATTGCCAGGTGATCCACCTGCCTAATATGGTTTCTAAGTATTAGGCCCCATCAGTCCATGGCAGTCCACAACGCAACTCCTTCACGTGAATGTGTAAAGTAGGCAGATTGAGAAGCACCTCCATAGCCCATGTGGGGCTCCTCATACTAAAAGCTCTGTAGCATATGACACGAAGGATGCATATGTGATAATAAGGTTGACGATTTCGGTAAACAACCATCAGGTGCAGCCATTTTATTAGTAATGCCCCATTTTTACCATAGAATTGATTACTAACCCAAATAGCCCTAGTTGTATTTTTTTTAAATACTGTACTGTGCAGCTGTGCGTTACAGGAACCCCTCGAACAACTACAGCTCCAAGATTCTTAGCC
>JAGFPH010006904.1:18668-35027 GCA_018207615.1 Philaenus spumarius
AATACCATAAAAGTACCCGCTTAAAGCATGGGAGATTGTACATTGGGGCATCGTCTAATCTGAAGCGAGTTTGTAAGCTGTGAGCAAAGCGATGCAGACCATAATCTAAGGCCGCAAGGTCGAGGTGCAAACTCACAAAGCAAAAAAACCTATTGTATTTGTATCCAAGTCACAAATTTGAATAAAAAGAGTAATTTTGCCCGTCAGTGTGACTTTTATAACTTTATAAGTAATTTACTTACTTGTTCATGACGCGTTTTGGAACTTTATTCCATCATTAGATTCTCGCTCTATTGAGGTCATTAACGCATTAAAATAAATATACAGTCAACATAACACAAACATAATTGTATACGCGCACAATAACACATATGCTATAACTCGGTGTGCACATCTTCGAATACATACGGTCACTGATGATGGAATAGGAATAAAGTTCCAAAACGTGTCATGAACAAGTAAGTGAATTACTTAAAGTTGTAAAAGTCACACAGACGAACAAAATTACTCTTTTTATTAACAAAGCAAGTTTTTCCGCTGCGAGCAGGTACGAAGCAACGCTTGTGCCGGGGCTGGAGGTTAAGGTGCAAACAAATTCGACTAATATATTTCATACGCGAAGGCATCTATCTAGCGGCTTACTGACTTGACCAATTTCCCAAACAGTTGGTTGAAACCCTAAAATATATATAGACTTAATTTCAGAAGTTTGCTCAACTCGCGTCAACGATTCAGCTGCGTGATCGAATTATTTTTAACATTCGTAGCAGAATATTTAAAAAATGTGTACTTATAGGAATTTCAATATTGATAAAAGTTGTACTAATTCTATAATACAAAGTTCTACCAATATTTCAGAAAACTTCGGAAACATTGGAGGGAAATGATTAAAATGGCAGGTGAAGATGTCTGGTATCCAAACGAATCCTTCTTAGATGAGTATATAAATATATCTTGATTGTTAAACTTAGATAATGCCGGAATTATGTTATACAAATTTTATATAAATAATAATCAATATATTCCGGAGTTCAGTATTTGTTCTTTCTTTTTTAATTAAGATAAGTATTATAATATTCATTATGTTATTAATGTAATGATAAATTGTTTACTTTGACACTTGCCATCATTTGTGTATTACAAGTTTCAAAAGTATGTATCAATGACGCAAAGTTAATTGTGTTACTGTGGTTTTTCTATCCCAGAACAAATAAAAACAGCTATTGTAAGAGTATAAACAATCTAAAGAAATCGGCAATTTTAAAAAAACTAAGTGCTTAGTTTCAAATTTTGTTTGAGCATATTCTATTTCAAACTTAATACATGTGACAGTCCTATATATTTTTTTTAATGGTGTGAAAAGTTTTGGAATTATTGTGATTAATTAGCAGAAAAGCTTGAAACTGGCTATTTCCACAAAAATATAATCCTTTTTTTTACATGGTAGGTTTTGGTCTATATTTTTATTTTAAATATTGACTTCCCCACCATATCTCTTCAGTGAATCCCTTCCACCCCATTTAGAGTACAAAATGTTCTTTTTGTGAATTACCAACTTAATGTTATTCAAAATTTTAAGTTTATTAGGTGTGAAAAATTACAAAATTAATTAACTGGTAACCTATAAATTCTGTTTTTTATTGTAAACAATTTTTCTCAAGCAGTACATATATAAGTTGCAAAAAATATTTACTACAGTTACTTTTAACAAAAAAGGTGTCCAATTTAATTTCCACAACTGCCATTTTACAAGAATTGTGTATTTTAACTTTTGAGTTTATGTGTATTTAAAGGTACAAATATATTTCTTTAATAATGCAGCTCTAAATAATAAACTTTAAGTTACTTTTGTCATTGTCCTTATTATAAATATCCATGCACTTGGTTATGATATTTCTGAGAGCTCACTCATTATGTATTACTCATTATCTGGCCTTCCTTATTATTTTACTTACTAGTAAACCCCAGTGAAAAATCACAGGCAGATTAATTAGACACACATCAGAAATTCATCATTATTTATACAAAATACTATTTAGAAATAACAGACTTTATCTAGTCCTACCTATGCTGACAGGGATTTTTATCTCGGTAAAATAATGTGTACAATTAAAAGGATTATAAAACTGTATTCCTATTTGTAAAAATTTTGTATTTATATCCATTATTATATATCTAAATAAAGCTAAAAATATTAACTTTTAATTGATTGACTTTTTTCATATTGATAAATCAAATGATTTAGGTTTATACTATGTACTTACGTCAAGTAGCAATCTTGTATTTTTGTATTTATTAGTATTTCATATGTGTAATGTGTATTTGTGTTTTTGAAGTTATACTTCTTTGCGTCCGTTGTAATCGGGATGGGGTGTCGGTAGAGAAACCGCGTCACGCGTTAGGAGTAAAATCCGGAAAGTGCCTTTTTATACCTTTTCTCTACGAGAGATACCTCAAGAGTCTCGGTGGGGGAGTGGTTAATGCACTCGACTTCCACGCTAGAATCCTTGGTTCGATCCCCGGCTGGGAAATTTTTTTTTCAAAAATTATAGGAAAGTATACGAATATGTGAATGGCCAAAGAAGTATAACTTCCACCGTCTAGTCCGACGCAGACCCAATTTTTTTTTCATCTGATGATGGTATACGTTGTAGCGAAATAGATATAATGAAATACTAATAAATACAAAAATGCTACTTGACGTAAGTACGTATTATAAACTTATATAAAGCAATCATAAGGCATAATGGAATTAATCAAATGATTTAGAAGTTATTAATATTAGAATGAAGAAATTAATAATTGAATATGTTTATATGTTCTACGAATATGTATGATTGTTTCCGAAGCTAAACAAATGGGTATCTCTTGTTTAAACTTGTATAAATGAATATATATTTATAATAAAAGGTTGTATTCATATTAATTTTATAACCTCAAAACAAATTTTATAACTTATTATAGCCTACTTTAATTCTTTAACTCATATTTAAAAAAAAAATAAACTTCACAAGACTTATATTGATTCAAGTTGTAAACATAACCCCAAAGTATAATATACGCAAGGTTTTTAAGTATTACAGATAATGGATGAAATCAGCTGGTTTATTATATTGTTACTCATGTAAGTACGGATGTACACTCACTTTTATGTTGATGTTAAGGTTTCAACACAGGCTTAGGTCGCTTGGCTGCTAATTAGGTTTTTAACAAGAATTGATAGCCTACAAACTTTCCAAACATAGTTAATTATTATTTTGTACAAATTCCTACTTTGTAATACTACCATTAATATAAACTAACCAAAAATCTACTAAAATGATTGTAAGTTTTACATGCTCCTAAACTACCTATTTCCAAATATATATCTTAGTGCTCGGTTGAAAATAATCTATAAAAGATATTGCATACACAATTTTAATATAATCTACAGGATGAATGAAAGTTGATTCAAAAATACAAATTGGCATTCAAACTGACATTTTATTATACTCTCTGGTGAAGCTGTAAAACATGCAAGGCATTTCAATTACTTGGTACAAAATAAAATGTTCAGTGTGCCATTACAATAAACATTATACAAAGTTGTCTAGTGTACCAAGGGTAAAGCTGCTTTTATCTTCTGCTTCAACAACATTTAATAGTGAATTGATTGCAATTCGTAAGCAGATTACTTGTGGTGCGTGAATTAAAGGCCGTTGGAATCGTTTAATACAGACCTTTAATGGCTTAGCTTCTGCTACTGAAATACATTTCAATGAGAATATTGACAAAATATTGATCAAGGTAATGCTTTATTTTATGTTAAAGAGAATTGTTTTATTGTAAAAAAAAACTGCAATGCCAGTACTAGTTGCTCTTATAAAAAAAGATGTAGCAGGTAGCCATTGGTACAGATGCCAAGTTACTGCATACAAATGGATATGGACGGATATATAATATACCATTTGAAAAAACGAATTAACAAATGTAAAAATTTATAAATTTCACAACATGAGCACATTATTGTTATCAGCCAGCGAAGATTGAGTGAGGGAAAAATAGGCTTGATTTGCACCGTTAGTTGATCACTAAAATGTCATACAAAGTTGAATAAGGTGTTGTTGAAACTGTCTTATTGAATAATATCTATTTAATATACAGGGTGTTTACAAACTCCCTGGAAAAATGTTGTTCATTTGTTCCTTAGGTCAAGACGATAAAAAAAGTCATATAAATATGGGTCTGACATGCCTAGTTTTCTGTCTGTCTGTCTGTTTGTGTTTTTTACAAATTATTTTATAACTTGAGTACTATTTTAGATAGAAACTTCAAATTTACCACTAACGTGTACCTTAGTAGGTCAAACAAGTGTATCAAATTTCGTTACGATATCTTAAACAGTTTCAAGATGGCGGCCATTTGAAATCTTTGATGTTAAATTTCACGAAAACCGTAATTTTTATAAAAAAATGTTACCAGTAATAAAAAATGTAGAATTTTAAGACGAACAAAATCATGCTTTATTTGCTACAATCGGATAATAAATAACTGAGTAAAGAGACATTTACTGAAATAAATTTCATACAAAATTTTCACTAAACACCATTTGCCGTGTACAGTTATTACATAATTAGGTAAATGTCTCATTTCAAAATTTGTACAAAATAAAAATGTGTACAGAGTTGCCAACTATAGCAGTTGTATTACTTTTTATCAGCAGTATGTAGTAAACTGTAAAGCTGATATAATTGTTAAAATAAACTGTAGTAGATAGCATTTTTAACAGATTTCATTATTTGGAGGAAAACTATGTAAAGATATTAATTTATAAGTAGCAGATTTGTTTGTAACAATATAATATAAACACTAGGGGCTCTGCCCCTGGACGCTCCGCGTCCCAACC
Source organism: Philaenus spumarius (assembly GCA_018207615.1). Lineage (NCBI taxonomy): Eukaryota > Metazoa > Arthropoda > Insecta > Hemiptera > Aphrophoridae > Philaenus > Philaenus spumarius. The sequence goes on from JAGFPH010006904.1 coordinate 23,554, forward strand.
CCGGCTCGGCCTTCGGCCTCAGATGGCTGCTTCGCTTCGCTCGCAGGTGGAAAATTCGATAAAGAATCTCGTTAATCTTTTGCTCGTTTGTACATAGGTGACCGAGCATAAATTAGCTGTTTTATTTGGCAGCTGACTCAAACTCATTAAACATTATCTCCATAAGATTAACATGGGAAATTTGAAGGATTGTATACCGGAGCTCCTTCTCGGGTGAATAGCGGCTGAACGGATGATAATATATAAGACTTGACATATCTGTGAATGATTATGTTCAGTTTTTGATCCAAATTAGCTGTTTTATATATAATAGGTTTGTAACAACCAATGTTTGAATTGAATTAAAATATAGTTAGCATTTTTCGTTGATTTTTGTTTGTGTTTGTTTTTAGTTTGTCAATGTAACCTCAAAAAGGTAATACTACATTTGATACTGATTTGATCCAAATCAGTTGTTGATCAAAATCAGCTGTTTTAAGCTTTTCATACGAACAGCTGTTTTTGTGTCCTTGATAAAATCAAAAGAAATATTTCTTCTTCTTCCTTAAGATTGACCTTCCATAAGATTAACATTGAAACTTTGAGGGCCACTGGGGCGTAGCCCTAATGTCCTAGGACTTCGGTAAATGCTTGATGACATATCTACAGGTAATAAGACACATTTTAAAACAAAAATCATCAAAATCGGTCCATTAGGAGAGGCTGGGCGATTGGAAATAGGTTTTGACCAAATTCTTTTAATATATATAGATATATTTTCCTTTCTCATAATGAAGAAAAATCATAATTTTTAATTTGGTCAAAGGACAAGATACCAGTTTATTGATTACATAATAATTTCTTGATAATATTGACATCAATTACAAATCTACAAACTCAATCATTTCTTATTACTTTTGGGTATAATTCATGTTATCTTCTTATATATATATAAAATTCAATGTATGTCCGTCTGTACGTTTGTCCTTTATGCGTTACCAAACCGTCCATCCGATTGCTTTGAAATTTTGCATAGTAACACAGGTTAACCCTGGGAAGGTTTTAGGCCATTTACCGAAGTCCTAGGACATTAGGGCTACGCCCCAGTGGCCCTCAAAGTTTCAATGTTAATCATATGGAAGATCAATCTTAAGGAAGAAGAAGAAATATTTCTTTTGATTTTATCAGGGACACAAAAAACAACTGTTCGTATGAAAAGCTTAAAACATCTGATTTTGATCAACAACTGAATATAATTTTAGAGGTTAGGTAAATCAAGCAATAGCAATAGCAAAGCATTGGCGGGTCCACTAGTGCTTTATAAATTAAGAAAATATGAGCTGTGCATCCATACTTTGCTACAGTAACGATTTTTAACATTAATAACTCAAATAAGGTTATTATTTGGTTATTACATAAGCCTAACTGTATCGTGTAGTTACTTACACAGAGGGTAAAATAAGCCCTGACTCCTCGATATAACACTTTTCCTGGTGTTTAAAAATGTTAGCCCCCCCCCCCCTTTTGTAACGGGGGATAAAGGGCGCAACTTAAATTTTTAAATGGTAATCCTTATCTTGTGATAATGTCATTGGAAAGTCCTTTAAAAACCATGAATTTCTGTGGTAAGAAAATAAAAATCAACTGAGGCACTCGTTCGCTACGCTCAAAAATGTTATTTTATAAGTTATTTTTTTTTTAACTTAATACTATTTAAAAGATGGAAAGAGATATGCAAAATCTGATCTAGGGGCAGTCCGTGCAGTTATCTATCGTCAGGTGGAACCATAGAGACTTATTCACAAAATCACAACCCCCTTCCTTGTTTCTCTCATACCACTCCCTCCCCCTCAAAAATTTGTAATGGACACATATGACTTGTGATACATTAAATTGAAGACCTTTAAAAAACATGAATATCTGTTATAAGAAAATAAAAAACAGCAATATTTTTAAACCTCCTTAAACAAAGAAAAAGTGTTATAATAGGTATGGTAAAGGTTTTACGTTAATATAGCAATCCATTTGAATTATATCGAGGTATATCATGACTAATTTACACTCTGTATATGAATATTATCACACTCATAAAAATGTAAATAGCCTTCACACATCTATCATTATGTTGATTTTAAAATTTGGTAATTCTGTCATCTTATTATTAATAAATATTTTACTACTGAACAAAATCACAATTTTTAAAAAAAACTCACTTATTGTAATTACTTTATAAAGGTTACGTTTGATGTTTAATGTACAAGAAAATAAGTCGCAGCTTTGATCAGCTGTTTAATTATTAAAAGCATGTTGTGAGATTTACTATAATAAATCAGTTGTTAGTTGTAAGTAGAAAATTATTGTAAAATTCACCACAACGGTTTGTAGGCATTTACGTTTTATATTATTTTAAGAAATTTAAAGTAATCAAATTATACATTTAACATTTTTGTTAAGTATGGAATGGTTTAAGCTTGAAATTGATATAATGTTAAGAATGGTTCTCTCAAACTAAGGGTGAGTTTCTAGAAGACAATTCTTCCATATAAATAAATAGGGAATTTTTAGGACTATATTTTGTATTTTTAACAAACTTAATGAAGAAAGTGTTACATTTTATATCTTTTGGTTTCATTTTTTAAATACAGTGATATTTTTCTATAAGTGCAGCGTAAAATGACACTTCATTTCTACAAATTGGTTAAAAATAATGACGTAATGGGCCAAAAAAGAAGTTCCTTAGCGAGTTAATATACAAAATATTATAATTCATATTCAGAGAAAAGAATTTTTAGATTGTTTTAATATTTTGTGCTAATACATGATGTATTTTATCAGTTAAGACAATAATATTTAAAATTCAAAGATTTTCCCCTATACTGCAATCAAATATTCATAACAGTCGGGCCACAATTAATTTTTTCTAAGTGTACAAAATAATTAGGACAATAAAGGTTTTAAACTCATCTGCACAACATAAGCCAAACTCATCTGTTGGAAAACTTCAGAGACAAATTCTACCCAAACTTTAAATTGCACATTAAATATCACCGAATACAAAATAAAAGTTAATGTATGGATTCGAGGTGTTAAAAAAACAATTCAAACAATGGTATAAGACAATAATTTATGTACAGTACATACAAATATATTCACAATCATTTATTTTTTTCTTGTGCATAAAAGTGAATTATAGTTTGGTTTTTATTTCGGGAGATGGATTTAAAGGCTCATTTTAATTATTTTAATGTACGTTTTTTTTAAATACCATGGCTATACAATTGAAATTTTGTCAACAGCTTAAAAAATAAAATTTAAAAAAATAAAAATAAATAAATTTAAATTAGCATCAAGGATCTCATCTTGTATATTTTTTTCTTTTCTTTTTCCTTTTCTCATTATCTACTCGAATATAACATTCTGAACTTATATCTAATTCACTATTATTACTACCAAGAGGCACATCATTATATTCTTCAGCATCTTCTTCTAGTTCACGCACCTGTTCTGTTTTTAGTTTTCTTTTCTTTTTTCTTTTATTAAATGCATCTTGAGAAGCATCCTCACTTATTTTACACATCCCCTGACTTTCATTAAACTCTAAATCTACTTCACTTATTAAATTTGTATGTTCGCAATCTACCGATGCTGTTGGTTCTACCGCAGTTTTCTTCTTTTGTTTATCTTTTTTGTGTAATTTTACTTTTTTGTCAATTGTTTCTTGATATGTACTCGTTGCCTTGTTTCGGTTTGAAATAGAATCACTCGTTTGTTTGTTACTTTCAGAAGTTTTCACAGAATACATTTGATCCTGATTACTGATTCTAGCTAATTTTCCATTAAGTTTATGACCATGACGGGCAGCCCTAAAAATACAATATTTAAATTAAGGCAAGGCATTTTCACTATACTACACCTTATTATCAAATTTAAAATAATACAATTATTGTTATATTAGACACATCTTTCTTACGTTAGTTTTGCTTTCACAATTCACATAAAATAAAAGTGAATATGTGTGAGTGAGTTTTTATGTGTGTACCGAAAGATAAGCTTCAAGTTTTGAAACGTTTGGACAAGGGTGAAATTGGCAGTAGAGTTTGGTGTAGGAACGTCTACAATAAAAGACTGGAAAAAATATACAGATAAAACAGTTCTGTGCTTCTACTTCTGAAAACAAACAATTAAAAAAATAAAACATCAAGTCCTTCAAAAGCTCAAATTACTACCACATATAAAGAATTAGAATCTATTATAAAATACTACATTTTTTTATGCATACAGTACTCTATAGTAAGAAAAAAGATTTATAATTTCTCGTTTTATTACTATTAATTTGACACCCCATTCTATGAATTAAAAAAGATTTGTTTCATGCTTTCCTTTGAAAACACCTCCTAAAATGTCCACATTAATTATTCAAACTCTGGAAATAGGCTGTAGCAGACATAAAGACACCGAACTAATTCCATAAGTGTTCTGTTTTCTATTTTTAGTACACAAATTTTGTTATATCGGCAACCATGTCTTGTTTTGCATAAAACTTCTACATTAGTAATTGTGTTTTTTAAACTCAGATGAGTAAAAAGCAAGCAACAATAATCATGAAATAAACTGAAAAAAGCTCTGATTTAATGAACAGTACATTCATTACCATAACAACCAACTTAGCACATTTAGAATCAGTTTTTTTATTTTTCACAACCATAGGCATCGCGTGGATTACTGTTTGGGGGGGGGGGGGTGCAACCGGCCAACGGCTGATCCAAAAGTTTGTTTGGGGGAGACAAAATAGGGAACACACCCCAGGATAAAACAAATTTGATTGTTGATACTGGAAAACAGTGTTTAACTTTTCAATTTTAATTTTGAACCATTGGTTGTTGAAGGAAAATCGGGAATGAATAAACTGGTCCAACGGTCAATATTTTAGGGTTAAACTAGTTCGACGGTTAGCACCAGGGCTGAGGATAACTGGCCCGACGGTACGATATTAAAACAAAATTTCAACTTATGATAGTTCTACCCATCATTAAAGATCATTAGGTCATTAAAGCAATATGACCTTTAAAATAATTAAATAAATAATTGAATAGGTTAATTTAGGTCTCTGCAGCACATTTCAGAAGAAGAGGAAGGTTTCTTCTTTTAGCGTTGCTCAGGTTTTTTTTATGCATGTGACATCGTCTCGTGTGATATTGTCAGTCACGGGATCAGGAGTGGACGCATCTCTGTTCTGATCAATTTTGCAGGTGGTTCCAGTAATGACTGTGTAGAAATGAATTACTACTTAGTTTGGAACAAGGTTCGTAGCTTTGTACACCCACTGTCTATAACAAAATTTAACCCACTTCATCCGTGAATAGATTCGCCGAACAACCTTTTTTTCTACAACATCGACACTTCTGACCAGATTGAGTCTTGTTACCCTTTGAGTATTTAAACCCCTCATAAACTACTAATTTAAATCTCCTCTCACTGAACATAGAATACATTGCACCGCATTAAACACTTGTACGAGTACTACACTACGCTGCGACTGTAAGAAAACTGAGTCTGAGATTAAGATAAATCCACTGGTTGGGGGATGTGGGTTAGCAACCTTGTCAGGAAATCCCACAACTACCTGCCTACTGCCCTTCGGACCAGTTTAACCCTGACCCTTATCAACCCGGAAAATCTGTGTTAAGTTATGTTTTCCCTTAGAAACAATAGATTTAAAATTAGGATTGAGACACAGTCTAATGCTCACTTCCTTGCAGTTTTCTTGATTCAAAATATGTAAAACAATGCTTCGCTATTGCTTGATTTAATTTAAAGGGTAGTTATTCCATTTCATTACATCGACATAACCTTTCGGTATTCGCGCTGTTGTAAAATTTACAACAGTTGTACTTTTTTAGTTTTTAATACATTATTTTCCTTTTCCGGTGCTTGGTACTGAGAGCTATTCCTTTGTTTACCTTCTCCCCACCCCTCTCTCATTGCTCGTCACTTTTGTCAAGGCCAACCAGTGTCCAGCGAGCTTTCAAGTGGAACGCGTCATTTCTGTTGTACTTTTTACAACGCGCGAGTGTTAACATAGCGATTTTTGTTGTTGTTATTTAAAAAAAATTTTTTAATTATTCTTGAACTTTTTTGTGATAATATGTCTGATATACTTCGCACAAGTGAAATTGATCGTATACTATGTGATAGTTCAGAAGATGAGGACAATGAAAATGGTATACTAAGAAAACGCTTCAGATTTGAGCGATGAAGTGATTGAACACAATGATTTTTCTGATAATAGTGATATTGACATTGATGAAGAAGTTTTTGAGGAAATAAGTGATGATGTTGAATTCATTCTTGGAAAGGATGGAGAGGCAATTTGATGTACTTCAGAAGTGGTTCAAATTAGTAAATGTAGAAGAAAGAATCGTTGTATAAGGTTTGATGATAAAGACACTCGTGATGATCGTAGAAAAGTAGACAAACTAGCACCAATTAGATATATTTTAGATTCTTTTGTTCAAAACTGTAAAAGTTGTTACAATCCAGGAGAGTTTGTAACAATAGATGAAATGTTGTACTGTTTTCGGGAGAGATGCTCATTTGTGCAATATATGCCTAATAAACCGGCAAAATATGGCCTGAAGTTGTTTGTTATGTGTGATGCAAAAACGTACTATTGTAGTAATTTTGAAGTTTACTGAGGGAAGCAACCGCCGGGTCCATATGAAGATCATAGAACAGTGCTCTTGAAATAGTAAAAAGACTGATTCATCCCATTGAACAATCTAACAAAAATGTGACCACTGATAACTGGTATACAAGCTTACCGCTTGCAGATTATTTGTTAGAAAAGGGATTGACGTTGATTGGAACGTTGAAAAAAAATAAGGCAGCAATCCCTCCATCTTTTTTGCCTAGTAGAACTAGAGAGGTTGGAAGCTCAGCATATGGTTTTCAGTTTGACAAAAAAAAAATAATTGTGTTGTTCTATTATCAACAATGCATGCCTCAAAGGTTACAAATGAAAATACAGGCAAACCTGCAATAATTATGGATTATAATATGACCAAAGGCGAAGTGGACACATGCGATAACATGTACGCATCATATTCTGTATCAAGAATAACCCGGCGTTGGCCATTAGCCTTGTTTTATGTATTTATGAATTTGGCCAGTATAAATGCAAGAGTAATACTAGTTTTCAATAAAAATGATGAAGTTCCTGAAAGAAGGAAAGTATTTCAAAAACATCTTTCATTGAGTTTGATGTGAAACCACTTAGAGGATCGAGCTAAAATCAAGTCACTTCCTCTTTATTTATATTCTTTTTTGGCAAAGTACAGGCAACAGATCCAAGAAACCCAAGTGCATGAAGAGCAGCCAGCCAAAAAGAGAGGAAGTTGCTGGATGTGTGGTAGAACAACGAATTCTTCTGCCTCAATAATGAAATGCAGCTTATGTTCAAGATTTGTTTGCAAGCAGCACGCTCAAAAACAAATTGTTTGCCTACATTGCGGCGGTGATGAATCCATTGAAAACAGTGAATAATAAACTGCAACACAGTTAACAAGAACAGTTCAGAGGAGTACCGAAATGGTTGTTTTTCTATTTGTACATATTGTAAATATTTCGTATATTTTTTCTTGTAATTAAAATTTTTATATAAAAATGTTTTTTTAATTATTTTTATGCCTTTGAAAAATTATAAAAAAAACTTATATATACATTAGTTTATAGAATAACTTTAAAAAAGTAATATTTGTAAGTTAAAAGTAAAAAAAAAAAACCTGCGTTGTAAAAAGTACAACGCGCGAGTACTGGTGTTATACGTTTGGGCGCGAGTACCGAAAGGTTAAGTAATCGAATTGTAAAATGGTTTCTATGCCACTTATGAATATACTACACAAATTTAGATTTATAGTTTGTAAACCTTTATAGATAATACAGTAAACCTTTTGTTTGCTTTTACCTAATATAAAAAAAACTGATAGTTGTGAAGAATGTAAAAAACCTGATTCTAAATTGGTTGCAAATAAACGTGTTTTGGTTCATTGTAGGCCTAACCTAAAATCATGTTCAGTTTTTGATCCAACACAGTTGTTTTATATATATTATGTAACAACCAATGTTTGAATTGAATTAAAATATAGTAAGCAGTTTTAGTTGATTTTTGTTTTCGTTTGCTTTTTAAGTTGGTCAATCTTACCTAAAAAAGCTGGTTTTGAAAAATAATAAACTGATTATAAATGCTGAGTAAAGTTGCTATGGCAATGTAAACAAACATGGCGTTGCTAAGCTTTTTATACGAACATCTGTTTTTGTGCACTATGTTCTTGAGTCCATACAAAGAGGCCGTTTATTTTTTCCAAATTTGAAACTTTTTCGGGAAACTTTTCAAAATTTTCTCTATAAAAACCTAGTTCGGACTATTACGAACATTTTAAAACAAAAAATAGCCAAAATGGTACAGCTGTTCTCAAGTAATGCGCTTACAAAGGAATAGCAATTCATTTTTATTATATAGAGTCAATTTTAATAAATCGTTCAATTGAAATCAAATTATTTTACTATGCAAAAATACTAATTGAATTTATGGGAGTATCGGTTAAAATCAATTATATGTATGTATAATTTGTATCAGAAAATAAAACTCGTTGGTATGGTTTTTCATATAAAAAGTCAAAGAACCTTTATTCTGAAGTTACACAATCCATATCCTTTGTGGAAAATAAAACTAAACAATTATCATTGGTTGTATGTAAAATACGTAAGTATAAAAGTTGGTTGTAATCTTTATTTTTTTACAATTTAGAATATCATTGAAGCCAAACTAAGTTTCATAATTAAACATTGTTGCTACAATTCTTATATTTTATAAAAAAGAGGGTGTTGCACAGGATTACCAAACTGCAACGATTTAAAGAATACAATGACGTATACTACTTTATTCAGTTTGTTCGTTTAGCCAAATGATATATAGCTTATTATACTGAACCAACACATATTTCTTAGAGGCATTAACGTTCATTACCATAGCAACCTACTTGGCAAATTTAGAATCGACAAATTTTTAACAATCAACTGCGTTTTTAGGTTAGGTTTATATCACTTTATTATATAAAAAATCCGGTCATTCACAAAAAAAACCTGGCCCTTATGTATATGCGTCAGGATCTAGAATATAGCACCCCCACTTCCTACCATGATCCAAGTGCCTCTGTCCTAATCAATCGTCATTAAGTAAAAAATATCAAACCATTCAATACTGTAGGGGGGGGGGGGCATATCTAGTGAATAGGGAGGCTGCTGAACCACCGCAACTTCATGTTTTGCCAAAAAATGTTGAATAAGATGCGAAGAATGTGCTGGAGCGTTGTGATGAAGCTGCCAAGTTCCTGCTAACCACAACTCTGATCGCTTACACCGCATAGCATGACGGAGACATTGGAGGACCTCTTGATAGTATTATTTGGTGATTGTTTGCCCTTGGGGAGCGTATTCGTGATGTACGACACCTCAACAGTCGAAGAAAACGGTCAACATGGCCTTGACATTGCTACATACCTGCCGAGCTTTCTTTGGTCGAGGGATGTCAAATTGCGCCATTGGGAGGACTGCATTTTAGTTCCGGGGTCGTAACCATACACCCACGACTCATCACCAGTTATTATCGTGTTTAAGAAATTTTTGTCCCTCTTTGCCCAGCCTAACATGTCTTGCGCAATTTCCAAACAAAGCTCTTTTTGTTCTCTTGTCAACAGCTTTGGCACGAATTTGGCGGCTACCCTCCTCATTCAGTTAGGATGGAGTGAGCGCTTCCAACACTTATTCCAACTTCTTCTGCCAACTCTCGCACGGCTATAGGTCGATCTCCCAGCACCAAAGCTTCAACTTGGGCAACAACCTCGTCGCTTTCCTGGTGGAAGGCCTACCAGATCGTAGTTCTCTACCGACGGATGTGCAACTATTTTTGAAGCAGTTTTACCACTCTTTAATTTGTTTGGCATTCATGGCATCCTTTCCAAAAACTTTTCGAACTTTTCAAATAGTTTCTGCTTGACTATCGCCTAGTTTTTAACAAAATTGAATGCAATAATGCTGATCGACTTGTTCCGTCACTTGAGAAAATTAAAAATCCGACAAGCGTACTCTAGACTACTTTGTCCATGACGTAACTTATCGGCCGGGAAAAAATATCAGCATATTCCTAACATGTTTGCACACGTCTGTGCTGAAACACATTCCCCCACCTTAAGTTTTCTGCGCGTAAAAAAATAAAGTCCGATACTTTTTGAGCAGACCTTGTACCCTAATAATGCAACACATAATACTTATTTAAACACTAATTAAAATAACAGTCAACTTGTAACATGATTGAAATTAATGATACTTACTTGTGAGCTGTTCGGCCCCGACAAGCTAAATATAGTTCTTCATCAGTCAGATTTTTATAAACAGTTGCCTCATCTTTTGTAACATTTTCATTATTGGATTCATCTTCAATTAAAATTTTATCTTTTAAAACACCAAGCTAAAACCAAAATTGTTCAAATGTGATTAGTTTGACATACATTCAAGGCCACTAGTCAAACAATAGATATACTAAACTAAGAGAGTTAATTAGTAGATTTGGATTACGGGAAGTTATCCATACGGACAATGGACTGTCTTTTAACTCATTTGAATTCCAGCAGTTTGTAAAATGTAACGTTATAAAACATCCATTTTCTGCACCAGTCCACATTTAGCAGAGAATTCTGTTAAGTATGTTAAATCAAAACTGAAATGTGCATTTAGAGAGGGCATTGATGATAGAATAGCATTGTATAGAATTATGTTTAATTATAGAAATTTAGTACACACGACAAAGCAAGAACTTCTGCTAAATAATGTTTAACTGATCAACGGGAACCGTTTTGGATTTAATTAGACCTAATATTGAAAAAAACGATAGAGTTAAAGGAAGAAAAACAAATTAGTTATTTTAGAACTGGAATCATGCAAAAATTGCTTTGAAACCAATTAGTACTGATAAGGCAATATTGTTCTCAAACTTCCATTGTAAATACTACTATATCACCTAAAACAGAGTTTGTTGAAAGAAGGTGTCTTGTTAGATCAAGGAAACCAGTTGCAAAACTTGATTATTAAATAGTACTGTAAAATGTTATGGTGATAAGCTAACCATTAACTACTTATGTTCTAACGTTTTGTTTTTCATTTGTCTTGCTAAAATGTAGTCTGGAACTAGCAATTTTTCAAATTTAATTGTAGTTCGATTGTGTGTAGTAGTTTATTTCTTGAAATTAAAGTGTGAAGAATTGTAGTTTATTCAATAATTGTCATGGTGTGTTGCATAAGGCTGGGAACTGTGCTTGTTTCCTTCAACAGGTGAAAGAAACTAAAGTTGGGAATGCCCATCATAGGTGGGGTCTGCCTGGAGATCTCTAGGGAGGCTAAGAATCTTGGAGCTGTAGTTGTTCGAGGGGTTCCTGTAACGC
>JAGFPH010006904.1:60027-72112 GCA_018207615.1 Philaenus spumarius
ATTTTAAACGAATAATTGTTTTCATTAAAAAATTGTTTATAAGATTTTATAACCCAGATATAGTATAACATTTCAGTACTTTTAAGTTGTTTCTTTACCAGTTAAAATACACAGCGGTGAATTAAAAACACTACAAATTGTTATCGTAAAGAATTTCTGAAATGTACCGCAACACTTTCATAAGTTGCTAAATATTAAATATAAAAACTTGAAACTTTCTGGATATGATTTAAGTTTAAAATTTGGCTCTTTTAATGAGGGCACCATGGGAGACAACTTATAATTTTTAAAAGATAACCTCTATTGTGACTACTTTTTTTAAAGATCTTGTTTAGAAAAGGAAAATGGGTACATTTGCTATACAGACTTCGGGCAACCTATCAAAGTATAACTTTATTTATTTTCTTAATAAATAAATGACTAAATTTCAGTATAAGTCCTCTCACCTATAAAATACCAACCTAATAATAATAAAACCTTACAATCACAATATTATATTTTCAGTTTATAAATATTTGTAGGTTGGTACCACTACTTAACTTTCCTAAAAATATAGTACTATATTATATAGGTTAGAAAGCATATTATATATTGTAAGCCAAATAAAATGTATCTGTTTAGAAAATACATTATTTAATTATTGTTATTCGATGAATAAAATGGGGGTCCATGCAGTACACAGGAAGTGGAAGATGGATAAATGTTAAATATTCAATCTTTTTTACAGGTCTGATCTGGCATGTTTCAAAATTAAACTATGAAATATAACGATACTTAACACAAACCATAATATTCTTATAATTAAATAAATACCTTATTTATACAACTGCTCGCAGTCCAGTAAACGCTGTTTATTAATCGGTGACGACTGTTTCGCCTATTTTATTCAGGCATTGTCAAACTGAAACTTGTTAGGTTATAGCATTTAATTTAATTGCTTGTCAACTGTAAAATTAAACACAACACTTTGAAACACAAAACTACATTTAAAATATATCGCAATGTTAATACTTTCATCTATGATGGACACACGTGTTCACTTGTTCATTGCTTAGTCAGTGCTGAAAAAACTAGTTTTGCAGGTGGTTATGTCTTCTAGTTGAAGGGGTTAATTTAATTATACTGTCAAAAATAGTTTTTGATTGAAAGTGGACTTTTTCGTTTAATAAAATAGATGAATCAGAAATAGATTGTTTGTAGATTTGGAATTCTTCTAAGACATTCATAATTGGCCCTTTTGGGCATTTATGTAAAATTTGCATATTGCTATCTATATTGGAATAATTATGGAGTGTTTCTACTAGATGTTATTAGAGTATAATAGATGTAAATCTAATAAATTTAGATTTTATTGGGTTAAGGTTTCTTTTCGGCAAGTGTTCTTTAAATCTGGTTTTAAACGATCTTCCCGTTTGGCCAATATAGTGTTTAGGGCAATTGTCACAGAATATTTTATATACGCCGCTTGCATTGAAGGGCCATTTTTCTTTATTTCTATTTTTCATTTTTATGTGAAATACTTTGTTGTTTGGTCTTGATATTATTTTATTGTTTATCAAATACCTAATTTTCCTTACTAATTGTCTTGATTTAATACTGCAGTCTTTCTTGTCTCGATAAATTTTTCTTCGAACACCTCTCAAATATGTATCCTTTTACTCCTGAAATATTCTCACCCATTTTCTTGATTCAATCTTTCTGGTCTCGATATTATTTCATTGTTTTTTTAAACACCTCTCAAATATGTGTCCTTTCATTTCATATCCACTTTCTTGATTTAATACTGCAATCTTTCTGTTCTCAATATTATTTTGTTGTTCCAAAACCCTCTAAAATATTTCTCCTTTCAATCCTCAAATAGTTGTTGTCCATTTCTGAATTCCTCTTCCAATTCTTCAATATTTTTGGTCTCAATATTGTTAAAAATTATTCCTATTTTCCAGATTGGCTGTTGCCGGTGTACGTCGTTGCAGATCTAAGGATTTTAATTGCACAACAATATATACATTTAGTTGTATATTTTTCTATATTGAATTCATCCTAATGTATGTCCAGCTATCACAATTGTGAAATTATTAAATAAATGTGTCCATTGCCTTCTCCGATCAAACTTTCCTATGAATCCCACTAAGTTATAGGTATCAGTGGCGTAACTAATATTTTTGTTCCCCAAGGCAGAAACTACAATACGCCCCTCCCCCGTCTTAAATTTTTACTGCCCGTGAGAAAATAAGTTATGAAAATTACAAATTTAAAGGGTGTATTGGTTTGAAATAAAAATTGACTCAGAAAACAATTTTGATTTAAAATAAACTGTATTAGTTAACTGACACAAACTTTCTCCCAACTTACTGTAGTCAAAATAATATTGTTTTTAATCATTTTATTTACTACTTTTTAGAACAAAACAAAAAAATAATATTCTACCTACGTCAATCGTATAAAAAAGTTATTGTCCCAGGCGGGATTCGATCGCGCGACCTTTGAATTACTGGCCGTCTTCTCTACCGTTGTGCTATCCCTTGCGGCCGTTGCCGTGATGCTAGATTGACAACATAAACTTGTTTATTTTTTAACATTTCCCCATAATTATGAAACGCCGAAGTTTTGATAAAAGCGGATGGTGTCATTTTGTTTGGCATCTTAAGCACTATAAATACTGAAAATTTGATCAAAATCGTTAGAGCCGTTTTTGAGAAATTTGCATTTTTGTCGTTTTTTATTGGTTTTTAGGGGTAAATTACCCTTAAAAATTAAAAATTCCAAAAAATGAAAAAAACGCCTGGAGATATTAGGGTTTAGTACCTACATACCAAATTTCATGAAAATCGGACCAATAGTGTCCCCTCTGGTCGTGTATACATACTGACACACTGACAGACAGACACCACGTTAAAAACACTTTTTTGGGTTCAGGGAGCACCAAAACAAAAAATTCCACTAAAAATATTTTTGGGTTCAGGGAGCACCAACACAGATAATTGCACTAAACAATTTTTTGGGGTTCTGGGAGCACCAAAACAGATAATTCAACTGAAAATTCAAATTCGAACGTTTTTTACGAAAACAATACTTTCTCCATATACTACGTATAGGGTGGAGAAAGTAAAAAACTGTTTAACTAATATAAAATCAATACAATTTTATTACAATAAAAGATGACAAGTTCGATAAGTTTGGTCATCTAAATCTAAGTCCAGCCTCGTCGGCTTTTAACTTCCAAAAATGTTTTTACTTATTGGTCCAAATTTAATCTGCAAGATTTTTCATGTTCGGTGCTCAAGATACTAAGACCAGAAAGTCTAGTCTGAGACATCGAGTTTCTTAAATAGTTTTTTATTAGTTTAAGTTTTGAAAAAGACCTTTCACTTGTGGCCACAGTTACAGGTAAAGTTAAAAACATTAGAAAAACTGTACACACAGGGACACTGCAAGCAATCAATTTATTTTCAATTAGCAAATAATGTGCTAAATCTTTTAATGTTGTTTATATTTTTGTTTTGAATATCTCCCTTAATTAGATTTCGGAAGCAAACTATTTCATTCACTAAAGAGTAGCTAACATCAGTTTCATACTTATTACAATATTGTGTTGCAGCAGCAGTAAGTTCTTGGTCAGAAAACTGAATAAGCTTTAATCTGGTTTCAAAAAGTTAAAAGTTTCTGCAAGAGTAAACATGCTATGAAATCTTTGACTTATTTGTACAATTATTATAATGTCAAGAGCTTCGAAAAATACATTGACTTGAAAACTGTGCAAGGGGTCTTTAAACTGAAAGTGAGAAGAGAGTTCATCAAAGAAGGTTTTTACTCTTCTTTGGCGTTGGGCTGGTAGAGAAGTTTCAATGTTCCATGTTGCTGCTAGCGCCTGAGCTTCGTGCACAATAATTTCAGCAAACTCTCCTCTCATTGCGCTTATACCGTCCAAGCTTTTTTTGAGAAGGCCACTTGCATCATCCAAACTGGTTTGAAATTTAACTTATATTTAGCTTATTTTATAATATTCAATTTATAAATTTTTTAACCGCACTCCCTTTGGGGCTGTGCCCCAAGGCACCGCCGCAGTTGCCTTAACGTTAGTTACGCCACTGATAGGTATCTTTGTAGAAATTTACTTATTTCGTTTAACATTTATGTGTATAAATTATGTATTTAATGTTGTATTTACATACTATTGTAATACAGTTCAAACATGGAACACAATTTGTGTATAAATAAAGTTAAAAGATTTACTAAACGATGATATATTTATTTACAACACTTCTCCTTCGTGCATTCCCTTCCTGTGCTTTTATTTTTCGACTTGGGTTATCTACAACAAAATATTTATTAAGACTAATTACCTTTTCAATGGCCTAATAAGAATCAAGTGGAAAACAAATTTTATCACTGAGAAGGTAATTTGTTGTAATGAATTTCAATAAAATGGACCCGGTAGTAGGTCACTGATAATGCATTTTCAACTCATAAAATAATAATCTTATTTTTGATTTTGATCTAAGTAATAATATAGAAATGATGTATACAGTGAACATTGTGGGAAAAATACCTAGCAGGTATACCTGATCACTTTTTTAACACACCACTGACAACTTTTTGTCACTGTCACTTCCCTTTAAAAAGGATGTTTATGGTAAGCAACAATTACCTCTTTTCCCTATATGTTGATTACTGTAAAAAGTATTAATTTATAATGTGTGTTGAGAGGCTTGTGTATGTTTATAATAAGACTTGAGGCTCCGCCCCTGCTCGCTTCACTCACCAACCTCGGCAGCGGATCAAGGCGAAGCCCATGCAAACAGATTATAGTATACTTTAATATTTTCGCGGAAATGACGACTGAGCAGTGACCTGTAAATAGCTAATGTTAAACAGACATGGCCATCACCAATAATTCGAATTGCGGGATGCGTTGTGTAATTTTACCATTAATATTAAAATTATCAACATTTCAAACAAATTTTGATATTACCAACTAAAGAAAACGTGTTACATCAGATGTTTCACTTATAATACAGTAAGCCTTTGGTTTGCTTTTACAGGCCCTGAGGTGATTGATGAAACTGTCTTAGGGATGGGCAGTGGCAAAGAGAAAGTTTGCGCATGCGCGGGACAGCTGCTAGGAGAACAAACCTTAGTTGGTTTATGTCTCTCCTCCTACATCACTCACCTCACGGCCGGTACCTAATCTAAAAAAAACTGTTAGTTGTGAAGAATAATTACCTGATTATAAATTTGCCAAATTGGTTGGAAATAAACGTGTTTTGGTTCATTGTAGGCCTAATCTAAAATTATCAAGTTTTTGTTCCAAATCAGCTGTTTTATTTATAATATGTAACAACAGATGTTTGAATTGAATTTTAATACAGGAGAGCATTTTTCATAAATTTTTGTTTACACCATGTTTGATTTTGGTTTGTTAATCTAACCTAAAAAAGCTGTTGGTTGTGAATAATAATAAACTTATTCTACATTTACTACGGTAAGGGTAATAGTTATTTGTTTCTTAAAGGAAGAAAGCATCACTTTGTCGCCCTAAAAGGAAATGTTACCGCACGAGCTCAACGTGGGCGGTAATGTTCTTGAGGGCGACTAAGATACTTTTTCTTGTAAGACGCACAACATTTGATCTATTTCCTCCAGCTACAGTTTTAGTAAATAATTTGCATTTTACTATGAAGAAACTTTATTAAAACATGGACATTCATAATTACAAAAACAATTGAGGTTATACCGAGAATACACAGACGCAGAAGTTCATTGATGCATTGTTATTTCAGCAGCTGTTTTACTAACACTAGTGGACCCGGCAATGCTTCGCTATTGCTATTGCTTGATTTACCTAATCTAAAATTATATTCAGTTTTTGATCCAAATCAGTTGTTGATCAAAATCAGCTGTTGATCAAAATCAGCTGTCTTAAGCTTTTCATACGAACAGCTGTTTTTTGTGCCCCTGATAAAATCAAAAGAAATCTTTCTTCTTCTTCCTTAAGATTGACCTTCCATAAGATTAACATTGAAACTTTGAGGGCCACTGGGGCGTATCCCTGAGGACCGATGTAAATTATAATGGGATTCTGCTCATCTACAGGACACTACCTTTCTAACAGTATGCGCGAATTTCTCCTACGATGCACACAAGCTGAGAAAAAAGGAAGACAAGTTTTGTGCTTGCCTTTTAATATATAGATGATTTAGTGGGCGGTAAAGTACCCATGTAAAAAGCATTGAGTTATAACTCAAAGTAAATTAAAATCAATGGGCACCTTACTAGCCCCCAGATGATAAGTAGTTCTTTCTACCCTATTAATGAGGCAAAAAATATCGCTTAAAAGTAGTAGCTGAAGGAAAACGAACATGTGTTGCTAAGCTTTTTATCTGAACAGCTGTTATATCTGATATAGGCTTGGGAGTGAACTCCAAATATTCATTATTTTTACGCTTCAAAATGAAAATTTTTTAAAACCCTTTCTTAGTGTGTGTATCCTTTCCCATGATACAAGCAGGCCTGCATTAACAGCAAATTGACGAAAAACATTCAAGAAATGTGAGCTGTGAAATAAACTTTCTTTCAGAAGTTATATAAGTAATTAGTTTTGCTACTAACGCTACATAATTAATATACATTCAAATCTGCTTCAAAATAAACTTTATAATCGCATATAAAAAGAACCAGTGTGCTCGGGGGCTATTACCACTTAAATTGAGGGGTGTAGATGCAAAAGTTGTGCTATTTTCTTTTATTTAATGTTCATCTTTTAAAAACATGTAGACCTTTAATTCCATTTCGGTCCGAAATTACATTTGGAGTCATAAAATTAATATTGGAAATTGCATTTTGATGCAGAAGTTATTATTTATCAACTGTTTTTGCAGCTAAACTCGCACTTTCCAGTTCAACCGATCCTGTCGCCTGAGGCACGCCCAAGCGTCATGGAATTGTTTGCAATGCTACTGCTGGTTATATATTCTGTCTGATTGGACCACACTTGTAACTTTGTCAGTTTATAATAATGGTCAGAAATAACAACGGTTATTTCTCTAACTGTAAATAATAAAGGTTGCCTACAGAACTAACTTTGGTTTAAGTGTTTATAGGACGTATTACCGGTACTTTTTATTAAATGTACTAAATACGTTATTTCTTTATTGATCAGATTGTTAAGTAAAGCCTCGAGTTAAATAAGAGTCCAGAAAAGGCTTAAAGAACCATTTTTCAAGTGTAAAATTCCCTAATTTTGTCTTACTTTGGGGTTTTCAATACTCCAGACCACCTTACGTATCCCTCCCTCAAATAAAATTCTAGGTACTCCCTTCAGCAGCTTATCCGCGACTTGAAGAGGACTCTGAGCTTGGTGCCCATATTATGTATGGTGTAAGCCTATATTTAGAAATATATAAAATGTCTCATCAACAGCGTTTAAGATGCGGTGCAGTAATTCGAACGTAATATTCATCGACTGACAACATACAATGGAGTATATAGTGAGTTTAAATATTTTAAAAGAAATAATCATGATAATAACATTGCAACATAACTCTTCTTGCTAGCAGCTTTTCACTATGTTTTTATCTTAAGGTGTTGGGGGCGGTCTCTTCCATTAATAGCCACTGACTCCCCATGCTGTCTCATTTTAGTCAGTTTAATTTGTTTATGTCTCAATCCAGTTGCCATTTTGAAGCTGTAATGATATATATTAATTTTAACTGTTAGTACATTTCTTGAAAAGGGATTTTATTACTGTATTTACAACCCTGATCATCATAATTATGAAACATTTTGGTTTAGGCTAATTTTGGGTGGTGTAGACTATTACCAAGATATTTATTACATGTTTATAATAGTTCTGTTATTCTTTGACATTCAGAAAACAATTTAAAAGTATTTTGTTTCTCATCAAAAAGATAAACCTTTTGTATCTTGTAAATATTTTCATGAGGCATTAAATATTTTAAACGTCTGCTATTTTGTAAGCGCAAAATAAAATCTTGAATCTTTTGAAATTATATCTACACCAAATCTTCATTAAATATCTACTTCCAAAGATATGACGTGTTTTAAAAAACACATTCATTTATAAAAACTTTTCTTATTTTAACTAACTCTTATCTTAACCTCTTTGTGATTTTGAATCATTCCGTAATAATGGGTTCACAATGAAAGCTAAGCTAATTTAGAAAGTAGCGGAGCACGTTTTTAAATGTTTTGTTTTGCATTGAATGCTAAACTATGTTTTAGAAAATAGCATGTTTTAAAATTTTGTTTGCAATGAATGCAACTAAGCTAAACTATGTTTAAGATAATAGCACAGCATATTTTTAAATGTTTTTATTCACATTGAATGCTAAACTATGTTTTAAAAAATATCACAGCATGTTTTTAAATGTTTTGATTCACATTGAAATCTAAACTATGTTTTAGAAAATAGCACAGCATGTTTCTAAACGTTTTGATTCACAATAAATATTAATAGTTATAATACTCCAATATTATGTTTTGTTTAGTCAATTCATAGTGTTCAGGTTATGCCCTGAAGTTTGTGTTCTACGAAAGATTTGAAAATTCATAAGACTAAACTCATGAATTCGTTAAAAATACAGTATCTATTAAAATGCAATGGACTATTTATTTTATGCCATAAAGATTTTTATATCTAAAGATAACAAAAATTTACGTCTGTTTTCAGTACAATTTCTGTATCCTAAACTATGTTATTAAATTGTATTATACACAAAATACAGTAAAAAGAAAGGGGATAAATTTATAAAATGAAATTGATATTTTATTTTTATCTATTTCAGGTAATTTTTGACCAAATATTTTATATTTATTTGACCAATAAAAACAATAACACAACTTTTGTATAGTGCTTTTTAAAAGATTTCTTACCTCAAACAAATAGCTGGCCGTTATTTTGGATACACTATTTTTTCTAAGCCTTGAACACTTTTATCACCGACTTATAAATCTCGGTGAAATTCACCAAATGTTTTCATGTTTCATGCCTTTAAGTCTGTACTTTACTTCCTTCAATTTCTTCGACTTCCAAAACAGCAGCAGTTCCTCTTTCTCAGTAAGATCGTTTAAACCAGTGGCTGCTCCTGCTATAGGTTCACGGTCCAGTGAACTCCCAAGCAAATTGCTTTAATATTTTAACGACTATAAATATTTAGTACTGGGTTTCATAAAAGCAATAATACAGAGTGAAAATTTGTTAAAATACAACAGGGAGTTTCAAATTCACGGCTCTAGAAGCTTCGTATACATTGTCCGGTTCAACTCAAAGAATGAAGCTCTTGGCCTGGGCGCGGGAAATTGCTGGTATAACATTGTTTGCCACTGCAATTTAGATCCAGCGACACACAGCTGTGTTACGTAAGCAGCGTGCTTATTCCTTTGTGTTTGTTTACCTCCTGCTAGTAAATAAGTCAACTTTTAAATTATAATTAATCTCCATATTCCAGTCTATTGTCAAATCTATAACCCGATTCTGTCCCATTAAACGTTTATCAGTGATGTCTCAGGAAAACAGCCTAACTGTAGTAGAAATGGTCTAAAATTGACAATTTTTATATTAAACAATTTTTCTTTAGACACCCGATAGATTTGAACTCCAAGCTATTAATTTACCAGCCGCCACTGATCTGAACTTAATGTTTTAGAGAAAACAAAACTTAAAAACAACACACTCAATACCAGTACTTACTGCTGTGAGAAAGAATCCTTAGCTAGTATCCAGTGTTGAACCAAAATCTAAGCACAGCATAAGTTAGCATTCAGTGTGAATCCAACTTAAGGCTTTACCATAACAGTTCCAAGATGAGACCAGCCCCGCTACAATTTGGAATGTGGTCTGTTTTAACTTGGATCATTGTATTATTAATGTAATTCACATTTAGCTTTAACGACACAAATTATGTTGAAAATTTTCTTGTTTCAGGTTTGAGTTGCAGCAAGAAGACCAAAGGTTAGTGTTAGTCTAAGTTCGCGAACCGAACATGACCCGCGTCCGTTTAGAAAGTAAACAACATGTCAGCCAACTTCGAGTCCATCACGCCTTTGTTTGTACCCTTTTTAAAGGAAACTACAACCCAAAGGGTTTTCCTTGTGTAAAACTCAAAGTCAGGGTGCACCATACAGGCCATATTTTGGCCTTGGTATTTTGTGTTTCTTTTTCAGGTTCCTTTTTTATTTTCAGGGTTGTGTTCTATTTCAGTTTTTTTTTATTATTTACAGGTTTTTATTTTTCAGTTTTTTTTCAATTTCAGGCCCGGAGAAGCCCACCCTCTTGGTTAAGATTATTTAAGCCGCCACCCTGGCTCTGACCCTCCTCTCCCTAGTTATACTTACAAAGGCATGATGGAATCCCTGAAATGTAATGGTATGCAGGTTTTCAACCGTTCGCTATCGTATTTTTTAACGGTTTTCGTATTCCACCCTGTACCCTCCCTTAAATTAATTTCTTCCTACTTGTGTTCCATTACATTTCTTATTTTTTTACTATTGATTAAACATATTTTTGTTTTAATACTAAACAACTAAACATTATACCTATGTATATATATTCAAATGTATATTAAAACCTACTCACCACATTACTACATTTTAAAAGTATTCTGTTACATCATTAAAATAAAACTTTACTAACCTTCAAATAGTCGCTTATTGTTCAGACACGTCTGACCGCGGTTTCGACATCACAGTGTCATTGTCGAAGACAAGAAAACTCTCACATTACACAACACATAGTAAACGAAAAGTTTTATGTAATTTAACAGTCCAGGAAGCAGGAATTATCAACATGATCGATCTTTAAAATGATTCCTTTTTTTAAATTTTATACAGAAACTTGAAGTCTCATTGTCGGGTTTGAAATACTGAAAGTTTAACATTTAATAAACACTAGACAAGGTCAGCAGAGTGCACAAAAATACAGAAGGATTGGTTAAAACAAATTTTGTTGTCGAATCTTTAACTCAGTAGGTCTGTTTTGTTAGCAGTGTCTTAGTGGAGAAGTTCTTTGTTAGATTGTTCATAATTGTATAGGTTGTTTTGTTCAGTCATTTGTTGTTTTTAATCTGCTTTCTCCTTAGTTGTAGGTGTTGTTGTTTGTATTTTAGTTTCTCCTTAATTGCAGGTGTATATTGATTTTGTTAGAGGTTTGGTTTCTCCTTAGTTTTGGTTAGTTGTTATTTCTATTTTAGTTTCATTCTAATTTTATAACGTTGGTTCCATTGGTATAGGACATATGGTTGCCAGTTCGTAATTCGTTGTTTAGGCATCATCTCCAGTCTCCAGGTTGGTTCATGAAGTCAGGGAATGTTTAAACCAAGACAATGTATTTTGTGATTTTTGTTGCACCAAATACTAGTGCATTTAGATCTGCTTTCAGTATTTGGCTCACTTTATGACTGTTTAAACTTGAAACTACAGTAACACCATAACAATACATTGAGAATAAAATAACATAAAACAAAACATAATTAAATTATTTCTAGTTTATACAAGAAATCATTTTCAAATTTAAAATCAAGTTAGTAGTACACCTTTAGACTATGCACTCGATAATTATTTAACACTTTAGGCATTCTTAGTATTCATAGTTAACACTGCTTTTCTCTTGCCAGTATATACAGTTTAAATTTTACCTATTTGAAGTACCTACTACCAAATCAAGTAATAGAAATGTTGAAACATGTTTAAATCATTTTACTAAGACTTATCATTTGGTCCAGCGAGGTTGGCTGCATGTTTCCCTCCATTTATAGTTTTAAGACTTGCTCACATTTGTCTCAATCAACAATTTTGCATACTGAAATAATTTAAATTGTATCAATTTTATTTGAATTACAATTCATAAATGTTTTAAAATATTTATTTTTTTTATTTTTTAAATGTTAAAACTGTATTTTTACTGTAGCTCTAAAACTATGGGGAATAGATTTTTGATCAGTTAGAAGTAGACTTGTAAGGATAGAGTAGAGGGTTTTATAAAAGGATTTAAAGTGGGAAAAAGATTTAGGATTTTTGGTTAATTACGAGTAGGTTTGTAAGTGTAGGGTAGTGGGTCTTGTAACAGGAT
>JAGFPH010006905.1:9411-25164 GCA_018207615.1 Philaenus spumarius
AGTTTTTTGTCAGAACGCTTTTAATAATATAGCTTGTGTACAACAAAGAGTAGTATGATTCTGTCTAGTGTATCACATAAGGGGATCTCCTTTATTGCACTTTACTTAGTTGTCTCTTTGTAAAATTCAACGTTGAAAAATTATTTCCTGTTAACTCACGCTATGAAATATTCCAATCATTTACAAATGTCTTTATTAGGCTAATGGAAATTGAAAAATTGCTATCAATGTATTTTATAATTTTAATTTAATTTTTAAACACAATTTAAGTTTTATTTAGTTCATAGCATCAGTTTAAATTTATTTTACTACGCTTGTTATGAAAAGTACCTCTTGTCACACTACTAACAGAACCAAAAGTAGGTGTTTGCCGCACGTGTGCGCCAAAGTGCAATGTTAATCAAATGGGATTTACTTTGCGTACCCGGATACGCTATTATTGATAGTGAGTTGTAGTTACGCTATTTAAGAGTTGTTATAACTTAAGAAGTAAACGTATTTAACAATGGCAATACGTGATAGTGAAGTTGAATGTGACAATACTCCTCCACAAATGATTGAAACGGCAAGAAATGTAACTTTGAACTTATTAACTTCTAAGTCGAGGGAGAAATATGAAAGACAGTATGAACTATTTCAATCATGGTGCAGTGAAAATGATGTTCATAAAATATCAGAGAATTTAATTGCATACTTTAATGGAAAAAATAAGTTAAATGAAATCAAGTTCCTTGTGGAGTGTGTATTCTATGCTAAAGGATACAATACAGGTAAAGAATGAAATAGATATAAGTAATTATACAAATTTACTAGCATTTAAAAAAAAAAACAAACGTTGGTTACAATCCTAAAAAATCTAAGACTCTGTCTAAAGATGAACTCTTACGCACAACACGAGCAGCATGACTTTGCTTCATTTAAGAAAATTGCAGCCTTGGCTTCAACAAGAGTAGGAAAAATCTTATCTGCAAAACTTTGTGCACATGTTGCACAAATAGCTATTGTAATCTATGTATAGATTAAAACATTTCTGCATGTAACAGTTAAATAGTTAAAATTTTTATCCTTGTTTGTGGTATATGTTACGTCTCCGACTTCACTTTCTGTAATTTTCCTTATCCACTAGTTACAACTTCTGCCTACCTTCACCAACTTCCAAATAGTTTCCCTTTTCTCCGCCAGACGCCACCTGCGTACAGTATCTACTCTGGGCATAGCTCGCTATCTAGCGGTTTGCTTATCTAATATACCGATCAGCTGACGTTTCTTGACCGTTAAACTTGCTCCTTTAGAACATTCGAGAACCAAGTCCGCCATCGCTTACACTACAGGAAGGTCCGACTAGTCATGTCGCTGTAAATTATTGTCGTGGATTAATTCCTTAAGTTTTTGTCGCGAGTTATGCGGAAGGCCAATTAACATGTATTTGTTATAAGCCTTTACTTTGTGGATACCAGTTACACTGGTTCAACTCCAGGGAATATTTAACTATACAATGCCATAACCTACACCACAGCTACGCCTTGAAAAGGCCTACTTTCCAACAGGACTTTAAAAACAATAAAAAATTCTTATATCTACAGTGCTTTAGTTACAGACAGAAATTAATTTAAAATATGAACGATCTGCAGTTGATTTTTGTGTTAAATGTTAAACAGGCTGTATTTTGAAAAAGTAATTTTGTATATGTATACTATATAGGATATGTTTGTATTTAATAATTGGGAGGAGCAAGCTAGCACATTTCGGACCTTAGCCCTAAGGGCTGTATATTAGAAATTCATATACCTTTTTTTTATAGAGAGACGTCTCATAATTAATTTTGTTTATTTATTCAATTATTTATAATTAGCTTTAGAGTTGGCCAACGACATATATATATTTATTCTTAAACAAATCCATGGTATTTCATGTTAAAACTTTGTAACTTGTTAATCTTTTCTGTATAAATTCTGTAATTATTATTAAAAGGGAGGGTTTTTGATTTTTATTTTGGGGAGGGCTTTTAAATTCAACTTAATAAAATATATATGTATTCTTTTAATTCTGAAGTTTTTCTTGTATTAAGGGCATATCAATAATTTCATTTTTTTTTGTATTAAGGGCATATAAACTTTTTATTTTTTTGGTTAATAAAGCCAAAAATTATATCTATTTCTATGGTTTATTGAGTTAACCTCTAGGTATCTTGTGTATTGTGAGTAATAAGCTGAAACATTCCTACGTTTGGTGATATTTAAATTTTAAAGGTAAGTTTTGAACAGTACCAATCTATGTGGCCCAGTATTGCTTCCGTTCCCTTAATGATTCTTTTGTAAGATTGGTACATATATTACAATTTGTCCAAAGTTTAGTTA
This sequence comes from Philaenus spumarius, assembly GCA_018207615.1. Classification (NCBI taxonomy): domain Eukaryota; kingdom Metazoa; phylum Arthropoda; class Insecta; order Hemiptera; family Aphrophoridae; genus Philaenus; species Philaenus spumarius. The sequence continues at coordinate 11,769 of JAGFPH010006905.1, forward strand.
TATTCTAATATATAGAAGTTTATAGTAGTACATAACAAACTAATTTTAAGATTTATTTGTAGAGGTACAGAAATACTAAATTTAGACCTTATATGATTATGAAACTTATCTGTTTTGAAAACATATATTTGTATTGATTCTTGGGATCGAACAAATAATTCTTTCAATTGAAACTACTGAAACTAGGTCAATATCAAATTGGTAATAGTACTATTTATAAAAAAAACCGTTTAACGGATTTTTGTCGTCACTAACAATTATTCGTCTAACTTTTATACAGTGAACAATGAACAATTTGAGTAATATACGTTGTTTAAAAGGTGAATAACTATATTAACATTTCAGCATTTAACAAAAATCGCTACACGTATTTTTTGATTATTTCAAGATATTTTTATTAGAAATTGGAAGAAAATGTAACACCACATCTAGGCGTAAGGCCTTGTCCACACTTTGATACAAAATACAGCGATTGCGTATATACGGGCTCTCGACTTTGTCCCCTGTCGACACTCCAATGTTTGTCTTTGACCAGTTTGTTGGTATATACGGCTAGTGTATAAGCTATTGTTGCTTGTACCGTTATTATTTATTATAGCGAAGAAAACAGGAAAAAGAAAACGTCGGTGGAGGCGTGAGATTTTTGCGAATGGGAGCGGATATGTTCGCGTTTTATGATTACGCCGGAAACATGTGATTGTGACAGATCGTGATTTTTTCTCTATGTAGCTCACTGACACTTTGTATTTCCAAACCAGATCTTCGATTGTAAGTTTATTTTTTGTTCGGTTTTTATAATCAAGGGATGTAACTTATCACATCCCAATAATGATAAATTGTTATCATCCCAAATAATGATAAACACATTGCCCCTTGGTAATCTTCAATAAATAATACAATATTTCCGTTATGCCACATTTTGTAACTAAAAACGTAAAATGTCTACATTCAAGTGTTCCAAGACGGAGGCCGTCTCTCAACATGTCCACACTACGGACTTATCTCAGGTCTTCCATTTCTGACGGGAGACGAAAAATAATTCTTCGATTACAGACAGACAGTCAAAACGACGAACAATCTGACGCTTATACAATACATTAGCTACTAGTTTTGTAAACATTACGAATCACTGAAAACAATATAATCTGTTCTTTGTTGTATACAATGCATATTGTATTCTTCTAATAGAAATTGATATCAAAACATATATCATAACATTAATAAATATCTTAAAACACTGAAATAGATAAATGTATAGTTTCATGGATTCAATCCAATAATGTACAGGATCTGTCAAATTGCTTTGTTAATTTTATTATTTTGCATTAGTTTATTCAATCACAACGCAAATTTGCTAAATACGAATGCGTAATTTTATAAATCTTGTTCGCCTTAGTCTAAAAAACATTTACTAAAAAAATACGGGATTCGATAAAATTTGAGCTAGAGATATTAAAGAAAATTCATAAATACTCACGGAACATATTATACAATTAACTTTAATGTTTTTGTCACTTTGTTGTCCCTTAAAAATTTTTGCAGTTGCATAAAAAAAATTCAAGAACTAAACTGTTTACACGTTTCGTTATAAACCCCTTCAAGGAATATTTCTGTAAAACTTTAAAAAAAATCTGATTACATGACTGATAAAAATCTGTTTTTGGTGGACGAAATTCAAAACGTTATATATAAAATGGTTCGAGTGTTATTTTACGTCTTTCTTCTCTAAAGTATAACATATTGTATAACAAGAGATTCCGTACCTGTTAGATTTATATCTTCCTTATGTTTATAATTTTTACTAAACTAAATGAAACACGCCTTAACTAAGATATATTTGGTTCATAACATCGGTATTTAATTTATTTGTTTCTTTCAATAAAGAACTTTTACATGTTACAATTAATGTTTTAGAATATATTATTGTACAATAATTACTTTATGCTTTATACAATTTTTATAATGTTAAATTTTTCGTATCACTTTACCATGTTTTAAAGAATATATTTTTTGAGGCACAGAAAATAAAATATAGTCCCAAAAATATTATGATACATAGTAAAAATAAAAACAATAAAATAAAGTTAATTTATTCTTGTAATCGAAGGAAGGATCTTTAGATTTTTCGTCGCCGAATAATCGTTCATCTACTATTGACACAATTAAATCAAACTATTTGAGTAAAATATTATGTAGCACATCTATTAAGAAGATTTATTAAAACTGTAGTTTACAAAAATCTCTACATGTAAGTAGTTTTTACGACTTCAAGGAACATTTCCGCTAAATTTGAAAGTATCTAACTACGAGTAAGTAATCGTAGACAGACAGAAGAAATACCGAACTATCTTGAAACAGGACCTCGGTAAAAAATGCACATTTACCACAACAAGGTTTTTCCTAAAATAGCCTACATTTTTATAGTATTGCCTAAAATAATAATCATCTGCTATTCTTAGAATCTAGCAATGAAGACCAAATTTATTTGACAGTTAATTTGAAAAATAGCTTGGAGTAATAAATTTACATGAATGGAGAATACTTTCTTGTGTTTCATTTTCTTTACAAGTGCCATAAACTCTTCAGTTCACTTTTAAATATTTGTTTTAATAAAGATTTTGCAGTGAATTATATTATTTATATGACACTCCTGAAAGTGTAATGATGATCTTAGTGATTAAAGCTATTAAAATCATATTTTTTTATGATGATTGTAAGCTTAATAATCTAGTTAAAATAAAAGATGCTCTCACAGTCGTATCCGGGAGAGGGGGGAGGGGTCAAAACCGCTCCCGAAATCCCGAAATATAGCAGTAAAAATGAATACTAGGTTTAAAAAGTGCAAGTTAAATTATAAAATAGACAAAACAACATAGTATGCATGCATACTAATATTTAGATTAGCTTAATTAATCTACAACGTACAATACACATGGATGCAGTAGGTTACAGCCTTACTCTCTTGTGAGTTATGAGCTTGATCTGATCTATTAAAAATAAGAAAACTATGAAGGTTCAACAAAAATACTTTACTCTAACAAAACAAAATCATCATAATTACATCCTATAATATTTTACATGGGTAACTATAACGAAATTTTAAAAATAAGCATGGAAATTAGTGCAAATTTCGTATTTCCTGTGCTAGGAGCTTACTTTTTATATTTTATTTATAGCTTAAATGAGTAGAAATTACTTTATTTTTATTTGTTAACCTTTGTACGTAATAATCACTAATATTTTGAAGCGGACGCACATGTGCGTCCATAGCACATAGGCTTAAAATTGGCGTGCTTAAAATTGAAAATTCTTCCAATGCGGGGGTTGGCGTGCAATTCACTGTGCGTCGACCGCTTCTCATAGTGTTCAGTGCGTAATTAGCAGTGATCGTGTTGAAAGGGTTAAATTCAAATCACCGGTCCTGACCTACACCCCCCCCCCTTACCCCCAGTCCGAAATTTTTTTCTGGCTACAGCCTTGGATGCTCTGAAATCTCTACATTAACTACCTTACTATGAATAATCAGGTTTTTAGATAAATGACTTCAGGAGATGATTTATTTCTTTAGGATGCTCAGTTAGTATCTAAAATTAACAAAGTGTCAGACGGGAATAAACAGAGCATTCAACTGGTAATTGATTGACTAAGTAACGGTTACAATAAATTATCATCAAATTTCGTTTCTAAAATTTTCTGAGTTGGTGGTGGTTAATAGCATGGCTGACTAAAATGGATTGACTGGTTTATGCAGTTTTGCAAAATAAAAAAAAAATAGTTATCTGTACTAAAATGTACAAAGTTATTGAACATGGAATTACTGTTACTTAAAATTATGTTCAAAATTCCTGTATGTTTATAAATGCATGTTATTAGATAAAGATGTGCTGGCTTAACTTACTTGTTATATATAAACAATGTTTAGATTTGTTATGTATTTAAAACTAAGTTTTGATTAAATAAAGTAATAGTAAAATTCTTTTATGTCATAGCTAATACAATACTAAAACATTTAATGTTGTATAAAAGTGACAAATACTACGAATGACCAAAACAAATACAACATTTCTGAATATATTAAACGTTTAAGGTATGAATAGCTGAAAGTGAAAGATATATTTTTAATAATAGTTTGTAAAACTTCAAAGTTATTTGTTTCTAAAATGAGGTCGCATAACATTAAATAGAGCACACAAGTGCTACACACGCGCTGTTAGATTTCATGCTCCTTACATGTTCTTAATAATTAACATGTTGATTTATTGACACCTTTGTTGAGACTGTAATATAATCCAATAATACATTTAAGAGAACATGTATATTTACTTTAAAAACAATAATATTTCAACAATTGTATTTCTAAAAATGTGTTTGGCTTTATTTGAAATTATATTAAACCCTCCAGTAATATACAAGTTAAAAATTGTATTAGTTGTCAACTTATAATACCTGTTGGTGTTTATCAAAAATAAATTTGTCAATTTAATTAAAATTCATAATTATAATTATAAAACAATAGTTATTAATACTGGAGGTCTTTAATTTAGATTTATGTCATGTAGAGGTGGATAAAATCTACAGTAATTCATTTTTAATAAATCGTAAACTTTAAACTATTAATGTATGCAATTACAGTGCACTGTTACTGATTGATTTACTGACACAATTAGTGTATTGTATAATAAGATATTTATAATTGAAGATTACACAAAATAATAATACGTCATTGTAATTAATTCTATTACATAAAAAAATATATATCTAACAGAAAACAGTAATGATTAAAATATTTCTCATGTAAGTTTAGATAATCGAAATATAATAATTATTTTGTATTTGAAGTTAGTAGATTTTTAAAGTTTTCACAATAAAATTATTGGTTAGATTGTTTGCGAACATTTGTGTATAAATAAATGCAGTACAAGTACCACGTCGGTATGTAATTATTTATATGTTATTGTGTTCGTGTAGTGAATGTGTTTTTATTATAAGTGTGCTATACCTTAAGATGCCTCATGTTGAGGCGAAACTAAAAGAATGAAACATTAACTACTTTTGACAAGGTACGTTAAAAAAACAATAATTATTTTAATTTTAACTAATTAATATTTAGTTTAATAAAATTGTTGAATTATGTACTTGCTTTGAGAGCTCATACAAATAAAAACATTTATCGGTATCAATTTAATATAGTATAGCGTCAGTTTGCTTAAAGTAATTTTATAAAATAACTTTACTACACTCAGTTAGGTGATTTTTGAGGCTATGTTATTGTAATTTATATTTTGAACATAAAATGGAATATTTTTATCATAGACTTCAAGTTCTATTGAAAAACACTATTCTTATAATCTCCTATAATTTATTCATTATAATAACTGACCTTATACATAACCTACAAAGTGTACAGAAATTAGGGGATTTGTCATTAATTTAGGCTTTAACTTTGCTAATATCCCCTATTACGAAAAACTAAAGATGAATAACCATTTGAATATATTTGAACTTTATTAGAAATAATTAAACTAATAAACCAAAACAACTGTATTAAGCCTATTATAACAGAAGGAAGATTGAAAAACTTACTATAACAAAATGCTCCATTAGGTGGTTTTGGTAAAATAAAAATAAAACTGTTAATGTTGGAATCCGTTCAATTTATATTGCTAATTACAACAATTGTATAATTGTGGTTTGTATAAAACATTTTGTAAAAAGTGGCTGGGTTTTATTTACAACCAAACACTAAAAACTGGAAATGAAAGGAAAACGATGTATTATCTAGAAATGTATAGTAAAACGGATTCGCTTTGCAGTTAAAAATTATTTTAAAATCTTAGTGATATTATCCTAATAGTATAGGAACTACTAAAGAAAGTTTAAATACACGTATAAGGAATTACAGAAAATAATACTCCTTGAAGTTTTCATGCCAATTTTTTGCAACGCCAAGCCATTTCGGTGCGTGTGTGCAAGCATATTTTCAACAGTTCGAAAATATAGTAATTTATTAAAAACCAATCCAAAAGTGTTCCATGGATTTTTGTAGATAAAGGTTCATAGAATTTTTATATGAGAGTAAAAAAGTTATTGATGTAAAATGTATAAAGTAATTATCTCAAGAAACAAAAATGTTCAGTAACGAAAAGAAAAGGTTCAACTTTAGGCCTACATAAAAAGTAGTAATCATTATTCCTATTTTTTTTTTTATAAATGTAAAAAAGTTTCGTAATTTAGTTTTAAATTGAACTGTACAAACATATTTATCTATTTATTATTATTATTTTTTATTTTATTTTTTTTAAACACCATTGTTTATGTTCCTACTACAAGACTGTTAGTTCTGAAGATTCGTCATCTTCCAGAGTATGTGTTTCCATTTACATTAGTTTTTGGTTTTGTAAAAATACCTCTAAATAATGTTTATTTGTTTTCTACGTCAATCTATAAAGAAGAACATAGAAATGTATGCCTTCTTTCCCATCGAAAACCATAAAATAAACAAGTTGCTGCTCCTGGCTATATGACGCATTTTATAACGTATGCATGTTAAACTTTAAAGAATACGTTGTTTAAAGAAACGTTAAAAACAATCCAGATAATTCTTTACAATAAAGTTGTTTTTCTTGCGATACAAAAAACCTCAACATTATTTTCTCCAATATTTTACTATTGTTGGTTCTTTAATACTACATATTGTACTGTATTAAAATGTGACTGTATTTTGAATAAAACACATAATGTTCTTAAGTAAGTAAATTTACCTTTTATTCGTCGAGTGATTTCGTTCAGCATATGTTTATGATGCGTTTCTAAACGTAATTTAAAACATGTAAAACGAATTCATTAATGACTCATAAATTAATTGTGTTTCTTAAAGCAATTTTATTTTCTCGTCACTAAAAAAAACAATAGTAATAACAGAAATCAATAATTTTTGAATAAAGTGAAATCTAAATTTTAAAAAAATATAATGATAACAAGAAACATTTTTACATTCCATTATTATCAAACTAGTATAGTTTAGGTTATGAATTATTGAAGGGTAAACTTCTTTAGGCACACCTGGGAGCTATGTATTTGCTGGCAGGTGAATCGTATTTTACTGTCGCGCATTTTCTGAAACGCTCTATTCCGTCAGTTTAAAAAAGTTTAGGTTTTTCCGAGATTCGAGCCAGCAGAGTCCATCACCATATACTAGCACCTTAGGCAACAAACGCATTGCTAGTTTAGTATATTTGAGTAGATTATATAAGTGTAACAGATTGCCCTACGACATTGGCTTAAAACGTTAATGTTAACACAATGTCTAGTTTAAGTTTTAATACCTCTGAAATGGACATTGTGCTTCCTCATTTCGTAAGTTGTGTTAAAAAGTTGAGACTTCTCCCATGTGGTCCTAAGCACACAATTTACATTTTTTATTAAGTAACAAAATGGCAGTAAAAAAAAGTCAGTAATGACGTTTATTGGAATACACCAATGTAGGATAAAACCAATTTCAAGGGTTAATATAAAAAGAAAATTAGGCAAAAAACTTAAATACGACGATGTTAATGCGACTTTAAAATAGGTGTGGAGCTAATCTATGCGTTGAATTATATGCTCTAAAGGGACTGCGAACCTTGAGGTGGCAAGATACACTAATGCATACTATGCACGCAAAGGAATAATCACGAAGGCTGTTAACAACAAAGTGAAATTACTCAAAACGTCGTACAGTCAACTTGCAAAAAAACTAGTAAATGTTTTATGTTCAACGATTTAAAATAAATCGTATGGATCACAATTGCAATTTCGAAATCTGGTTTTTAATTTAGATAGAGTTTTGTAAAATCATACAGTACAAAAGTATAATTTTAATTAAAATTTGTATGATAATAAACTAAACACATTAAATTCTAGTTTTCAGTTGTTTTATATAGTTTAATTTAGATTAATGTAAGCTATTATTGATTGAAAATATGAACCAATATGAACTATGAAAAATATGTATTTTTTAGCGCTTCATGTTTGAAACCAGTTTATATATTCTGCCCAAATATAAATGATGACTTAAATTGTATGTGTTTAAAACAAAGTTGTGTTTATTGTTGTTGGAAAAAATTTTATGTGCCTAGCTGATTAGCAAATAATGTAGTATTTTTTTTTGTTAATCAGCCTATATTTCCATTTGTATATGTTTAAATGGAACGTGTATAAAGTTATGACTAGACACCTTGGTATTAATTATGTTTGTTTTCTGTAATGAATACACTTTTGCAAACACCAGATCATCTGATAGCATCTTATAGTTGTGGACCAGGGCTATATATAGATGTGGGCAGCGTAACTCTGAACCAAGGAAAGGTTACGGTCTTCGCCCGGCCGACCCTAATTAGTGTCGCTTGACTGCACTCAATGAAAACAAGTCTAGGTGCCTAATACCAAAAAGTCAGTTAAATTATTGTCAAAAATTATTAAAAACTATTATCATATTACGTTTTGTAGTTCAATTTAGATTAATTTTATACTAAATTTGATGTAAATCGGCCAATTTTGACCAACTTGTACCGCCAAACTATTTGTTATTTTTTAAACTAACTTTGAATGAACAGTAGAACTAAAATACAATTCATATTAAAACGGGAATATATGGAGGGACAGAAAATAATTTATGTATTATTGTAATAATCTTTTATTGCTTCATAACCAGAACAAGTCGCCGGTTTCAAGGAAAATTTTAAAACATAATTAATATACTATGTAACTTAATTTACTATACAATAAATACAAAATAATACATAGCGACAAAAAAGTTAATGTACTTGAGCGAGAATTAGATTGTCTCATAACATGTTTTATTTGTATTGACCATAGTTATATTTTAAGAATATACAGGATGTCCAGTAATTACGTGATCAAACTTCGGGGAATGGTTCTTTGGGACAAAATAAGAAAAAAGGTTTAAGTAGACATAGGCCCGAAACAGCCTTGTTTTCCAGATATCCGCCATTTTGTTTTTTGTAAAAAAATTTCAAATCTATAGAACGGGTAGACTGATTGAGTTCAAACTTGGCATGAAGTTTAACCTAACAATGTTATATCTAAAAATAATAAGCAATTAAATCCAATCATGCGTTTCAAAATGGCGACTATTTGAAAATTTCAAACTTAAATTACTCAAAAACTGTACATTTTAACGAAAAATGTCAAGACACCTTTTTTGTAGCCCTTTTGATTCCTTATCGGATGGTGTAACTATCAAAACAATCGGATGAATTATAATAGCTAAGTTAAAGACAATGAAAGCAAATACACATACGATATTGTTGTGTTTACCATGTTGGCATAGGATGCCGGGTTGAACAAACCAATTATTACACATAACTTAACTATTATCTTTCGTCCGATTGTTTTACAGTTACACCATCCAATAGGGAATCAGAAGGACTACAAAAAGGTGTCTTCACATTTTTTTTTTTAAATGTTTTTTGAGTTATTTAGGTTTTAAATGTATTTAATGCATGGTTATGTTTTATAGTTTATTTTTTCAACGGCATAAACGGCGAATAGTGACCCCTCAACACATTTCTGTAAACTCATTTGTTTTAAAAGTCAATAACCTACAGACTTGCATTTTCTCAATTTCTTTGATTGTATATACACAACTGTTATGTCTTTTATATAAGTGGTGAACCCCTTAAAAAACATCATCACAAAATCAAAACAATAACAACGATAGTACTACCAACAAAAAACAATATCACGTTAAAAGCATATAAATCACGTATTTCATGCATTAAGAACTACTTTTAAATAATTTCAGCTGAATCACTGACGTGAGTTAAGCAAATTTCCTAAATTAGGTTTATATGTTTTAGGTTTTCTACTAACAATTTGGGAAAGGAGCTGAATAGCTGCCCGCGTGTACGAAATATATTAGTAGAATTTGTTTGCACCTAGGCCTTCAGCCGCGGCTCATTCGCTGTTTCGTTTTACCCGCAGTGGAAAAACTCGGTTTACGAGATTGCACCTCGAACTTGCGCAATCTAAAGTTCGCTTCGCTCGCAGCTTACGAATTCGGCCGTCGGCATCGGATCAGAAGAGGATTTGAACCTGGTACTTTATTGGTAGTTTACATTTTGATCGATTCTGGGGGAACCAAGCGAGCTAAGGGCGTGTAAAAAACTAAATTTGCAGAATAATATTTTGTTTAGATACAACTCTGAAAAAGGTCCATTCTAGTTCGAAAAATCCCAAAAACTTGGGACAAAAAACGTATTTCCTTTTGTTGGATTTGTTTTGGCTAATGAACGCGTCCGAGCGTCTTCAACACCCAACCAATCCAATACCACATTTGGACCAAATGTTTAATGACACCCCAAAACGTGTTCAGTTGACCGTGATCGGTGCTCATTTACTAGTCCCGACCTTATGTCTTACCATAAGAGTCACTGCAATAGCTCATATTTCCTATGGAAATTCGCTAGTTATCTAAGCTCCTTGCTGCAGTTCCACACATTATGTCTCAGTTAATTTTACTAAGTTGTAGTGAAAGCTTATAACATAATACAGTATGTTTACACACACACATTACATTTTAAAGGAACTGATAAAAACATACATTATAAAAAATAAATATGAAACTACCATTAGTAAAATAATGGATGTCAGTATTTATTTTCATGGTTAAATAATAACTTTTTCAACATAATTTTAAGTTTTAATACAGTAAAGTTAGAGCAAATCTTTAAAAATTATAAACAAACACATTTGCCTAAACTATTATACTAACTATATTAAACTAATTTAAAATGTATATTTTACTCTAGTTATAAGTTTTTAGGTCGTGTAAAGTTTAAAATGTTATACTGAGAAATACTGAAATAATAGATCACAAAACTCTATATTGGTAAAACGATTTTAAACTTGTCACTGCTTCAAAATGGAAATCGAACCACAAGTTAAACCAGAATTGAGTGTTAGATATTAACTTATTATTTACATAGAAGAAATAATGACGTTTAGAAATAAAATATAATTTTATTTAAATAATAGTGATTGTGTGATTGAATAGTTTATTATGACACATTAAAAAATTTTGGATTTTAAAATTAAATTTAAACTTTGGTTGCAAAGAACAGTTGTTTCTTGTTTGAAACACTTATGCGGTATTCATAATAGCCATAGGTAATAAAACTAATTAAAATTAAATTTTTGTAATGTATTCATAAAATGCTTTTCAGTTAGTTTATATTTGTAAATAATTGCTATACCAAAGGAAATTTTCTTAACAAACATCTCAGAATTTCTAGGAATGGGTCAATCAGCTTTGGCTAATTCATAATCAGTGTACACCATTTTATTATAATGTATTACCTCAGTGAAAGTAGTATAAAAAGCAGTTTCTGTCAATAATAATACTATTAAGCTCAATTAAGGTGAAATAATACTAAAAGGTTATAATAACATAATTTAAATATAAATTAACTAGTGGACCCGGCAATGCTTCGCTATTGCTTGATTTAATTTTAGGGTAGCTATCCCATTTCATCCCTTTGACTTGTAATCGAATTGCAAATCGTTTTTACATCAACATGTATAATATTAGCCTAAATACTTTTACCTTTATATTTTGTAGAATATAAATCTAATTATTTTTAATTTATAGAGTTAATACTCCATTTAAATTTAATGTAGCGGCCATATTCCCTAAATAAATCAGCCTACCGAAATGTGTTAATTATTACATTTTAGTGAAATTAGTAGAATAGTTTTTGAGAATATATTAAAAATAAGTGGGATTAGTATTTATTTGCATGATTCTTGGTTTCCAAGTTACTTTGAATAGTAATATATTTATTTTAATATATAGTATTTAATTTTAAGGGTAGTTATTTCATTTATTCCCTTTTACTTAAGTAACCAAATTGGAAATTGTTCTGTTATCACTTAGAATAGTGTTTCATAATTTAAGTTTATAGCTTGTAGCCATTTAGTTTAGTATATATTCATTTTATAGGGGAGACAACCCTATTTTAACCCCTTAGACTATAGTAATTGCAACGTCTAAACACTCTTAATAATATGGATTAAGTGCAAAATTTTTAGTGAAATCACTTCTTAGGAGCAAGCGACAGAATACAAATCTGGTTTATGTTTTCCATTCATTTTGTAAGAAATAAATGTACAGAATTTCAGCTTAAAGCTAAACAAAGTGTAACAATTACTATTTATTTTTATAGGAATTATTGCCATAACTCATCACTTATCGGCACGTCAAAAAATGCGAATTTGGTTTATGTATTCCATGCATTTTATAAGAAATAAATGTAAAAAAATTTAGCTCTCAAACTTTAAGAAAAGTATAACAATTAATATTTATTGTTTTAGGGGTTGTTTCATCAAAAAGATGTATAGCCTACGTAACTCAGGGATAACGTAAGTATAGTTTTATCTAGATTATTTTATTAAAATAAATTATTTAAACTTTGTGTTATTTGAACATTTGTATTGTAATTTTAAAATTGTATATTCAATATTTTTAAACATTAATTACAATTTAAATTTTTTGTGTTTTAAAATGTATCAAAGATATAATATAAAACTAAAGGAATACTTGTTATGTTGCATCATGATGATTATGAAAATTAGATTTTTTAATGATAGTATTTGTTCACACAACTGTAATATAAAATGAAAGGAATTAAAACCACAACATATTTCCGAGACTATCAAGTAGGAGAAGATAAACAATTACCATCAAAATGTGTGGCAATGTTAAAGACCTGTTCAGAGGAGTGTCAAATATACCAATATTTCAAAAACATTTAATATTATACAATTAATATAAAAATTTAAAAAAATATTTATATACAGCTGCTACAGTCCTACAGTGCTGGGCAATTTCTTATTTTAGGAAAAAAAGAGGCATTGGTAGTGTTAAAGAACAAAAACTGTAGTATATTAATTATTGTCGCCTTAACAAAAACCCTTGAGATTTCCCCTTCGTTAACTTAAGCAAAGTAGTTGATTACAGGTCTTAATAAAATAATGATATCAGTGGAACAATATAACATTGTTTCTGAACGTTTGTAATTGAAGTAGTAAAGGAGAATTTTCCAAGTTGTAATTTAGAATTTAAAAATTTTTTAAACAAATTTGAGCTTTATAAAGCACTAGCTGACCCGGCAATGCTTCGCTATTGCATAATTATTTTTGTGAAATAAATGCGACAAATGATCGTGATTTAGTAACTTTGACCCCCCCCCCAGATTTCTAATTTTTTTAAACCCTTTCTTAGTGAGCACCTATGGCCCTAGAGGAAACTACATACAAAACTTCGTTCTAATCCGTTCAGTAGTTTTTGAGAAATCTTGATTTAGTAAATTTGACCCCCCCCCAAACCCCCTAAAAT
>JAGFPH010006905.1:28682-41123 GCA_018207615.1 Philaenus spumarius
AGACGCAACGCCAATCGGGTTCCTTATCTCGGCTCCCCCTCCACAACTCACTCACAGCGGCCACACTGACGTAACGCAGGAAAGAGCAAGACAACATTTAGCGTACTTTTTCTCTCTCCATAAAGTAATAAGGTTTTATGAAGATATCTAAAGAATAAACGTATAAAAACATGGGTAAAATACAAAAACTTGGACTATTTTTAACAAATTTGAAGTTTGAGGCCATTTTTGTGAGCTTACCGTTAGAGGTACGAAAAAACAATAAGAATACAAATTTGTAGAAAAACTAATTTGCTATGGGGTAAATGTTATTAGTTTTTAAATTCGACTTACGGTTAGGCCACACATTGGCTTTGGAAAAAACTTACACTGAGAGAAACAGTGTTTGTTTTTAATTTAATGGGTTAAACATGAAAAATGGAAAAAAACCATATATATACATGGCTCTGCCTAGGAATAGGGAACATTCAAGCAAAAAATCATGAAAATCGGTCAAGGCGTTTGGCCGTAATCGTGAGACAGACAGACAGACATATAGACAGACAGGCACACAGACGAAATGCAGAACGGTCAATCTAAAACGGAGACCTCGCTTCGCTCGGTCAATTACTTATAAGTCTTCGTGAATCAATATTCATAAATATTATTACCACGATTGGGTTTGTTGCTGGAATGACTGTTATTGCCATGGAAAACGAATACGACTTGATTGTGACAGTCAGATTCTGTCCATACAATAGAAAGTTAGTATGCATATTTAATAATTTTGTTGATGTATTTGGTTTGTGTTACATATTTCTAGTAAATAATTTAGTGATGTTTTGAAATTTCGTAGGATTGAGTAGTCACATATTTAACTATCTAGAATCTATTTACTAGGAGTTGACACAGATATTTTAAGGTAAATCAAATGTTTAATATCTTGTGTAAATTAAATTCCATCATTTAAGGTTGTATTCAATTTTATTCTGTTAAAAAAATGTCAATAATATTTTCACTAATCTATTATGATTATGAGTTTATTACCATTTTAACAGACTTTAACAAAAGTTTGTTTATTTTAATTCCACAATGATGATGTCTAAAGCCAAAATAATAACACATTTTTTCTTTTACGACAGCTTAAATTATTTTACAATGTCGATGTATTAGTCCAAAAGTCATTTACCGTGTCAATTTCTGACATGTTAATAGTATTTACTATCATAAAAGCCCGTATTTCACCATTTTCACGCATATTCCAATATGACAGTTACTCAAAGTATGAATTTGTTTTGTTAGCTAAAACTAACAAAATGTGTAACTAATTAATGTTATATACTCGCTGTCCCACAAGTAAACGTCCAAACTTCGGGGAATGGTTCTATAATGCATAAAGCAAAATGGCGAATATCTGGAAAACGAGATGTTTTCGGGCTTATGTTTATATGAACTTTATTTCTCATTTTGACCCATAGAACGATTCTCCCAAGTTAGGCTGTTTACTTATGGGGCACCCTGTTTAGGTTAAATAAGCTTTAATACGTTTTGTACACTTAAGGGAAAGGATTATCACAATATGAAAAAGGGTTTTAGCATTACGACAAGTTTTAAAAATATTGGCTACTACATTTAAAATGTTACTTATCTATTTACAATATTTAATATATTACCGTTTGTTGATGCACTTTTATTATTTACTAGTTCACCCAGCAATCATTCGCTATTACCTGATTTAATAAATGGTAGTTATTCCATTTCATTACATTGACTTAAGTAATCGAATTGCAAAATGGTTTTTATGCCACTTAAGAATATACTACACAAATTTATATTTCAATTTATATTTTGTAAACCTTTATAGATAATACAGTAAACCTTTTCTTTGCTTTTCCCTAATCTAAAAAACTGATTGTTGTGAAGAATTGTAAAAAAACCTGATTCTAAATAGCCTAATTGGTTGCAAATAAACGTGTTTTCGTTCATTGTAGGCCTAACCTAAAATTATGCTCAGTTTTTGATCCAAATCAGTTGTTTCATATATAATATGTAAATATTCATATATAATATATAATATGTAAATATAATATGTAACAACCAATGTTGGAATTGAATTAAAACATAGTAAACATTTTTAATTGTTTTTTGTTTTGTTGTTCTTTAAGTTAATCTAACCTATAAAAGCTGTGGGTTTTGAATAATAATAAACTGATGATAAATGCTGATTAAAGTTGCTATGGTAATAAATGTAAACAGAAATGTGTTACTAAGCTTTTTATACGAACAACTGATTTTGTGCCCTATGGTCTTGAGTCCATACAAAAGAGGCTGTTTAGTTTTTCCAACATTTGAAAAATTTTCATGAAACTTTTTATATATTTTTTTTTTATTTAAGAACTTATTTCGGACTATTACGAACATTTTAATACAAAAAATAGCCAAATTGATCCAGCCGTTTTCAAGTGATGCGCTTACAAAGGAACAGCAATTAATTTGTATTATACTGTATATATTTTAACGATGTGTTTTATTTTAAAATGTTAAAATTCGTCATATATAAACTTTCTGGCGTAACAAGAAACTCTTTATTTATCAACTTACTGGTTATCTTTTGTCTGGAGTCACTCTTTGCCGAGTTGACATTAATGACAAACACGACAAATGGTTTTTCGAATTTTGTCTTTGTACGAAAGTTGGCACATATTTGTGGTTTATTTATAACTTTAATATACAAAACACACATATAATTATGTTTTATAACTAGTTATGTCTAATAATGTTTTTTCATTAAAATAACTTTAGTATACAAAATACACATATAATTATTTTTTATAACTAGTTATGTCTATTAATGTTTTTTATTTAAAATTAAATGTATTTAAAATATAAGTAGTTTCAAATAAAATTTTAGAACATGAATAGAACATATTTAAAAAAAAACTTTCCTAAATATTGAAAGTTATATGACTTGTTTTAATTATAATCGGTATTTAAAAATATATAATGGATTTCACCCAACTCGAGATTACAAAATGCGTTGTCCGCGTGCCGTAGTCCAAGTTTAAAAATAATATTAGCAATGTATTCCATGTCAACACAATAACACACAAAACGTATACAAAAACACACACAGTAGCCTACTGTGGACGATATTTTAAAATTACACACGACGTTTCGCGAAGAATATAAACATTTCGCGTCTTCAGGTGAATACACACAAACTAAGTACTAAGCCTAAGCCTCTCAGAGCGCCTAACACTGGTTAACTGAGGGCTTGATTGATGGTCATTGCGAGGAACAACCCCCACCACGTTTACGTTATAAATTTCCTTAATAGGCCTGTCCAAAAGTCTATTTATTTCCTTTTGAATTATGGGTGAATACACCGCACTAATATTTGAACTAGGCTGAGAAATACAGTTTTTTTTTCTTACAGACATAATCGCTGTTTCTTTAAATACTCTTTTCCTCCAATTAATTTCTTTAAGTGAAATAGACCCCTTGTCCCAACTAATAGCATGGTTGTTTGCTATTACATGTTCTGCGATCTTCGAGCGATTAACATCAACAGCAGAAATGCATTTCTTATGCTCTGAGACTCTTTTTTTTAAAAGGACGCGATGTTTATCCCACATACGACACGCCACACTATTATTTTTCGGTCTCACTTTACTCACATAATTCTTAATCGTTTTAGAATTTTTAAACAATGTCCTAATCGAGAATTTCGTATTTATTCGTCTGATTTTTTCCGACACGCCTTTTATGTACGGAATCTGAACAATCTGTAGTTGGGTAAAAACTTTACAACAATCAATGCGTATTGTATATAAATAATGTACAGCTTTAATAGAAAGAAGGATTTCCACAAATACAAATTTACTTTGTTTATACATTTGCATTATACCAGGTGTCTTTTTAGTACCACACCCCCTATTATTTTGTTTATTAATGGAAATAGACAGATTTGCTTTGGGTATTGTTAACATGAACAAAAATTTAGTTTTTTAGCGTATCGTTAATTTCAACCCCTCCCAGAAAAATTGGGTATTTTGGGGGTAAGTCGAAAATTTTAAATGAGAACCCCTATTCAGTGACAACTCATTTTAAAGGCATTGATAAAAGAAGGAGATTGGCGAAAAACGCAGGTCTGTATGTTGACTCTGTCCAACATAATGGCCAATCAAATTTACAAATTTTCCAAATTTAAATAATATTGAAATGTTAAAGATGATATATCTGTTATTTTTAGAAGGGTTTAATCCAGTAGATAACTCAATCATAGTCATAAAACATAGTAATTAGTATAAAAACAGTAAAGCTAAGCCCTCGGGAGTTCCTAGGTACTGGACTTTTTACTATTAGGAGTCGACAAACATGCACAGTTATGAATAACAAACCTGGGAATTCCAGAGGGCTTAGCTTTACTGTTTTTGTACTAATTACTAAGTTTTATGGCTATGATTGAGCGATCTATTGGATTAAACCCTTGTAAAAAATAACAGATGTATCATCTTTAACATTTTAATGTTATTTAAATGGGGACAAATTGTAACTTTGGTTGGCCATTTTGTTGGATATAGTCAACATACTGACTTGCGCTTTGGGCCAATCTTCTTCTTTTATCAAGGCCTTTAAATTGAAGTGTCTCTCAATAGGGTTTCTCTTTTAAAATTTTCGACTTACAACCAAAATACCCCATTTTTGGGGGAGAGGTTGAAATTTACGATGTACCAAAAAACTTCATTTTTGTTCATGTTAACAATCCCCAAAGCAAATCTGTCTATTTCCATAAATTAAAAAAAATAATAATAGGGGGGGGGGGGGGCTTTTAAGACACCTGGTATAATAGTAAAATATAACAGATTTAAAAAATGTATTAATTTTAGCAGGTTTAATAAATAATAATAAAATATATTGTAGTAGGTTGTTTCTACGATTTATTTACTAGGTCATTATTTTTGGCTCATTCTAATAAATTTTAATTTATTGTTAATAACTTAAATTTTCCATACGTTTGAGTTTTTTAATTTTTTTTATTTTAAATTTGAGGAAATGTATTTAATAATAAATTCAAACAAATTTGTATCATGTTCAGTAGGCTAGTATAAATAATCAATCTATCTATATAAAAGCGAAATGGCACTGATTCATTCATCAGCAGAACTAAAAATCTACTGAACCAAATGAGTTCAAATTTGGCATGCATGTTCAGTTGGACCTTTAGACGCGCACTAAGAACGGATTTTGAAAACATCCCAAAGATACGCCCAATATTCGCGTTTTTCTAGCAATTTTTTGCGTTTTCTCAGCTTTTTCGAGAACTAATTGGTAGAAAATGTTGAAATTTGGTACTTAGGTTCGTTTAAGGCCTAAAAGTAGTTTGTTAAAAAAAGTTTGAGATTCTCCCAAAATTACGCCAGAAATAGGCGTTTTTGCATTTTTCCTTGCGTTTTCAATGCGTTTTTAATCATCCTCAATTTACGCCCGAACGGATTGGAATGAAATTTGGTATGTAGCTTCCTCTAGGGCCTTAGGCGCTCTCTAATAAAGGGTATGAAAAATTTCGAAATTTTAGGAGGGGTTTGGGAGGATCAAAGTTACTAAAATCATAATTTCAGATCTTTTATTATTATGACAATAGTGCTTTTATTATTTAAGATCTATATATATAAAAGCCAAATACCACTCACTAACTGAACACTTCAAAAGATTACAATTACGTTAAAAAGACTGAAAATACTAACCACCACGGGCAACGCCGTACGTGTCAGCTAGTGTATTTATATATTCTGAATGTGTTTACTTACTGTATTTTATACATTCTGCAAGAGACAGATTTCTTTAAATGTTAATGTTCATCCATAATAAAATATGAATAAACTACAGTCCCTTTGTGGACAACTAAAAAACTATAGGCCTACACCTTATCGAAATCCTAATTCTTATACGTAATATAGAGAAATAATTTTTGCTTTCAAAAACTATCTTAACATAGGATTCGATAAATAGATGAATCTTAAACGAGTGTTCAATATTGTCTGTTAATTTTGTTTAACATTTTTTTGAAATTAGCACTTTAATTAGGAAGAATAATACCTCCGAAAAAGTATTTAGTAATAGTTTCACATAAATTTTTGCTTGTGAATATTTTTGTTTTTATTGATCTATTGCACTTAACCATTGCTTACATTTTCAAATACTTCCTTGCGAGATCACATTAGTGTAATATTATACTATTGTTAAATTTCATAGTGAAGGTGTAACGGGCACCTCGCTGCCAGACCGGCTCACATGCGATGGTGTTTTCCCTGGTAGCGTTGTGCCTTCACCTCGTCGTGGGTTTCAATAACGTGACGAACGACTGTTTCATTTCAAATCGTTTATTAAAGTTAACAATCTATTCTTCTGCTGACCCGGACTTGTAACTAAACTAAACTAAGGTAAAGGCACCCTGTGCGGTGCATAGACAAGGTTACTAACAGACTGACTTAGGCTGACCACATACGTAGCGATATCAATAAATTAAATAGGTACAATACCTGCTTTTTTGTCTTATCCAATCCTTAAATCACTATGTGATTACTGCGGTTTCGGGTAACCTAAGTACCCATCTTCAGATCACAGAAATAAATAAAAGTATTATTAATTCTCTTCATGAGATCGTCAAATACATAAACACTTTAAAAAAAAAAACCATTAAAAAAATAGATTTGGCCTAATCACGGTAACCGGTCACGGTAAAACGTTTAATACCACTTTAATACGTGAAGGGATTTATTTATATTTTTTATTTATTTCTGAAATCTGAAGATGTTTACTTAGGTTACCCGAAACCGCGGTAGTCACAAAGTGATTTTAGGATTGGATAAGACCAAAAAGCAGGTATTGTCACCTACTTAATTTATTGATAAAATTTTCCAACCCGTGGGTATGTTGAAAAAAAATACGTAACGATATACGGATAGCGATGGTAACCACACACGGTTAGATCGCTGTCCCCACACACGGTACTATTTGTCTTCAGATTCGTTGCAGCAATCTGTCCTCTTCGCCTTTCCTCAACTCAGACAGGTAGTTTTTGTGAACAAGTCGATCCAATCCGGTCGAATCTCTTGAAATTTTCATCCAATCCGATATCGTTTTCAAAGTCTGCCGATCACCCTACACCGGCTCCAATTCGTCGTCCAATCTGGTCGTTTTAGACCAGATCGTATGACGGATTGGAAAGTGTATGGGAAGCATTAGGCTTAAACATTTATCCTCAAGGTGTCTCCCCCTCCCCTTAAACTATAAACTGTGGCATCAACTATTGTTAGAATGCAAGTTATTATTTAGCACAACCACTATCAACTTAGATCCAATTGTTATTGTTATATAAAGTATTGGGAACCTGTCACAAAGGTATTCCTGTGAGCCCTGACAATATTTTCCACAGATGGACTTTCCAAAAAAAAATCCAGCAAACGCTGAAAAACTACTTTGAATTAGAATTTGCACAGTACCCACTATCATTAGTTGAATGCGAAAAACATGCAAATCAGTATATCATGAGAGGTTCAGTCCTGTAGCATTTAAATACGTTTAATTGGCAATCGCTCGATATGTCATTGATTCGCTCTCGGTTTCCCGTTCCATAGAATCACGAGGAAAAGTTTCTTCCATAATAATATATTAAAACATTTCGGCTACATCAAATAAGATTACAGGCAAGGGACAACAATTACATGCAACTACATGTTGCCTCATTATAATTCACAAAGGGAGGCTAGAAGCAACGTATTTTGTAAATTTATAATCCAAGTTGCAAGAGTTACCTCTAGCGCTAACATGCTTTACAAACATGTAAATCCTCTTAATTACCTTAGCACTTATGTTTACCTGTAAGTTGCGTTATCCTTGTTATGTTGCTTGTATGTAATACAGGAAATACAATCTGGTTTTTGTTAGAAGCTAATCAAATATTTTATAACTTAAAAAAAAATACAGATTTAAAAAAATTCCTGCTAAGCTATATTGAGAACAAAAACAAGTTTGAAAGTATAGATGAAATTAGAAGGGTTATAGAATCGGTTCTTCTGCTATTTATTAAAAAAAATCAAGAATATTTGTTATAAATAATTTAATTTGCGGACGTTGTTTAGTTAAAAAATTGTTTTTTTTATTAAGAAAATATTGCATAATGTACCTAATAAATAATATCTATCAAATCACGTTTAAATTAAAATTTAGACTATGTATCTTCCGTTTTAAGTATATAATGCATAGTAGAGAGACTATGCAAGTTTTGTGTGATAAGTTTCTACAAATATTTGTTCATTGCATTACCGCCGTTTCGACTATTTATTCAGTTATGATCACATGCATTTTTCCGATACAATATATAACATATATATAAATGTACCTCGTCACACTGTACCAACACATTTAAAACACATTACGGATTTGACAAACATATATGAACACTAACACATTTACACACACTTAATTA
The DNA here is from genome assembly GCA_018207615.1 of Philaenus spumarius. Lineage (NCBI taxonomy): Eukaryota > Metazoa > Arthropoda > Insecta > Hemiptera > Aphrophoridae > Philaenus > Philaenus spumarius. The sequence continues at coordinate 37,153 of JAGFPH010006905.1, forward strand.
CGTTTAAAAAACACTTTGTTTATTAGCGAATTTCCATAGAAAAAATGAGCTATTGCAGTGACCCTTATGGTAAGACCCAAGGTCGAGAATAGCAAATGAGCACCGATCATGGTCCCCAGAACACGTTTTTGGGTGTCGTTAAAAATCATACATATATATATATATATATATATATATATGTGTGTTCGCACTCTAGCTGCCGCATTTTAAGACCGATTTAGTTCAAATTTGGTACACATGTTGGATGTCCACGTCGCTCTGACGAGTTTGTTAGCCAAACAAATCCAACAATCGGAAGCACGTTTTTTGACCTGAAGTAGCTATTTTTTGAGATTTTTCCTACGAGAATAAAGTTATTAAAGAGTTTTCTTAGGATATCTACAAATATAAATGTAGGGTGTTATTCTACACATTTTGTTTTTTACGCGACCTTATCTCGCTTGGTTCCCCAAAATCGATCAAAACGTAAAATACCATGGATGTACCCTCTTCAAAGCCATGTGGTGGATTCTACTGTGGGGTTGGCGTGCGAAGCACGTAATGCATAGTGTATTGAATATACTCCCAATACAAGGGTTGGCGTGCGACGCACGCAATGCATTGTGTATTGAAGAAACTCCCAATATGCGGAATGGCATGCGAAGCACACAATGCATTGTGTATTGAAGATACTCCCAATATGCGGAAATGCGTGCGAACTATTTTGCAGCTATTCAGCACCGTCTTGAATAGACCTACTTCCCAAATTGTTGATTGGACCCTAAAACATAGGCCTATAATTTTAATTTTGGAAATTTGCTCAACTCACGTCAGCGGTTCAGCTGCGTGGTCGAATTATTAGCGAATTTCCATAGGAAAAATGAGCTATTGCAGTGGCCCTTATGGTGAGACCCAAGGTCGGTAGTAGCAAATGAGCACCGATCATGGTCCTCAGAACACGTTTTGAGGTGTCAAAAAAATTCATATATATACAGGGTGTATCAGGAAGAAACGGAAAGAATTGCAGGACGTGTTCTACTGGTGAAAATAATGAAAAAAGTGCCTATAAACATAGGTCCGAAAACGCTTCGTTTTCCAGATATCCGTCATTTTGTTTTTTGTACAAAATAATTCATATCTAGAGAACGGTTTTACTGATTCAGTTCAAACTTGGCATGAAGTTTAAGCTGTCAATGATATACCTCAAAAAAATAAACGATTAAATCCAATCATGCGTTTCAAAATGGCGGCTGTTTGAAAATTTCAAACCTAAATTACTCCAAAACCATACATTTTAGCGAAAAATGTCAAGACACCTTTTTTGTAGCCTTTTGATTCCCTATCGGATGGTGTAACTGTCAAAACAATCGGATGAAAGATAACAGTTAAGTTATGTGTACTAATTGGTTTGTTCAACTCGGCATGTTATACAAACACAGTAAATACTACAATATTATATGGACATTTATTTTGTTGTCATTACCTTTTAACTTAGCTATTATCCTTCATCCGATTGTTTTGATAGCTAAACCATCCGATAGGGAATCAAAAGGGCTACAAAAAAGGTGTCTTGACATTTTTCGTTAAAATGTATAGTTTTGGAGTAATTTAGGTTTGAAATTTTCAAACAGCCGCCATTTTGAAACGCATGATTGGATTTAATCGTTTATTTTTTTTAGGTATATCATTGACAGCTTAAACTTCATGCCAAGTTTGAACTGAATCAGTAAAACCGTTCTCTAGATATGAATTATTTTGTACAAAAAACAAAATGGCGGATATCTGAAAAACGAAGCGTTTTCGGACCTATGTTTATAGGAACTTTTTTCATTATTTTCACCAGTAGAACACGTCCTGCAATTCTTTCCGTTTCTTCCTGATACACCCTGTATATATGTTTATATGTGTTCGCACTCTAGCGGCCGCATTTTAAGTCCGATTTGGTCCAAATTTGGTAAACCTGTTGGTTATCTATGTGGCTCAGACGAGTTCGTTAGCCAAAAAAATCCAACAACCGGAAGTACGTTTTTTGACCGGAAGTAACTATTTTTTGAGATTTTTACTACGAGAATGAAATGTTTTTAGAGTTTTTTCTAACAATATAAATGTAGGATGTTATTCTGCGCATTTTTTTTTTTACGCGACCTTATAGCTCGCTTGGTTCCCCCAAAATCGACAAAAACGTAAAATACCATAAAAGTACCCAGTTCAAAGCCAAGTGATGCAAACTCGCGAGGCCACTAGGAGGAAACAAATTCTACTAATATATTGCGTACACACAGACAGCTCTGTTCAACGCCTTCGTGAGTAGACCTATTTCCCAAATTGTTTGAAACCCTAAAACATAGGCCTATATTTTTAATTTTGGAAATTTGCTCAACTCACGTCAGCGGTTCAGCTGCGTGGTCGATTTATTTATTAAGGAACAAATGTTTTCCTTACACGACTGTATCCGGCTGTGATTAATACTGCATTGACCAGGTTTTATGTCAATCGTCATCTGTTTCTATCTCTATAGAAGATCGAATATTACATTTGACTGGAAATTTTGCTTATTATTTAGTATATCTTTCGGCGTATTCTTTCCGTGGTTGTATATTTCGTATTGCTCTTGTACATCTATATATTTGCCTTTATGACAGAATTACAAAATTTCCATATTCGTATGTATGTCTTTGTAAGTGTGATTTAATCTATCAAGTGTTCTGCGAAAGTTGATTTCATTTTTGCATTTGGTGTTTTAGAATTGCGGACGTGGTCTTTAAATCTCTTTTCTTCCCGTTTGGAAAATATAAAATTTGTTACAACTACTACAATTTAGTTTGTAAATTAAGCTTTTTGTATAATTGTTGTCGTTTGTTGGTCTCGGTTTTAGTAATTTTCCTAGGTTATTGTCTGTCCTGTAAGCTATGTTTATTCCATGCTTATTCAAAATATTTCATGGTATTTTATCAATACGTTGATTGCACGGTACTGCTGTGTATTAGTTTAATCAACACCGACGGAAATAATACGCCGACAGATATACTAAGCGATAAACACAATTTCCAGTCAAATGTATTATTCGATCTTCTATCGAGATTAGAAACAGAGTACGATTGACATAACACCCGGTCAGTACAGTATCAATCACAGATGGATAAAGTCGTGTAAGGAAAAAGTTTGTTCCTTAATAAATAAACAAAGTGTTTTTTAAACGTAATTAGGTGTGTATGAATGCGTCATTGTTCATAAATGTTTGTGAAATCCGTAATGTGTTTTAAATGTGTTATAACAGAGTGACGAAGTGCATATATACGTCATATATAGTACCTGAAAAACGCATGTGACCATGACTGAATAAATAGCCGAAAAGGCGGCAATGCAATAAACAAATATTTAGAGGAGCAGGCTTAAGTAGAACAATAACTCTCTATTGTATAAACAAGATTTTCTACTTCTTCTTCTCATAACTATAAAAAACCACTGCCAAGGGAATGGGCTTTGAAAAATTAGTGGCAAAAGGTGGAAAAATAAATCTCTCTATTATATAAAAAAGCTGTTCTACTTCTTCTTCTCATAATTATAAAGTAAAAGATTAAATAAGTGTATTGCGTAGCGGGGACCATTGTATAACTTCCAGGCGCCGTGTATTGCATAGCGAAGACGTATTGCATAACTTCTAGGCACAAAAATTCATGAAGTCGATTATGAAGTCGAATTCGAATTGAATTTAATATTTAGATTTAAGATCATGTCAAAATGTAACATACAAATTCAATATTTTTTTTTCACTTGATGACAAAGAAAAAGTAAAGTTGAACGGGGCCCCCCGGAGATCGCGGAGATGGAGTGGGGGTTGGCGAGCGGAGCGAGCAGCGTGCAAAACCCCCTAGTATATTACTATTATAAAGCTCTCCAGTAAGGTGAAGAATATTAAAAAGATAAGTTTCTTCAAACAAATTCGATTGCATACAAAATTAAATACCTGAGATTCTGTTTGGTCTGAACTC
>JAGFPH010006905.1:41733-55437 GCA_018207615.1 Philaenus spumarius
GTTGTGGAGGGGGAGCCGAGATAAGGAACCCGATTGGCGTTGCGTCTCATTTACTGAATTGTAGTCCATTACCAACTACATTATCTTATTCATTTTGTTTCTTTGTTGCACCACACAGTATTTAGAGTCGAAGACGAATACATTGCAAAATAATTTTCACTGGCTAAACCTTCCACTTCATTACTGGCACACTATTTTTAACCTAAGCTCAAAACCACAATTTTTATTTCAACGAGCAAGGTCTACTGTTCAAAGAACTAATAGCATATTCCTTTGTAGATTAAACCGTTAAATACAGTATTGCTGAATTATTTAACACATAAACAAATTAAAAAAACAAGTTTAATCTGTCGTACAATACATAATGGATTGTTTTGTTTTTATTGTTATATAATACAATACAACTGATATTATATATTATCATTATTATGATATTATAATATTTATTTTAATACTAATATAAATCATGTACAACAGTTTTGGTTTACAACAAAATATTACTATAATTAATTTCATAGTAATAAAAACAAATCTTTTATTCAATTTAACATTTTGCGAAGTTCTTAACTTTACTTTTTATGAGGTTATACATTTAAGAAAACTATAATTGATTGGTGTATATATTTATGGTCTTTTAAAATTGTATACACATGTTTCACTAACTTTCTACTACTTACATAGCCTGTTAAACTGGAAAGTATGTATAACATTATTTATTTTCAGTAAAACACACTAACAAATAGGTATGAAAGAACTATTTATATGTAAGTTACGTAAATTCGAATTAAAATCAATATTGAATGCACAAAACACCAACTGTAATCCCATGAATAGAGCTTTGATTTAACCAATATCTATAAACTGTATGGCAAGTGTAATTGAATTTGCAGACTAACAAGATTAATCTCAGCTGGAAGCTATTGCAGTTCACCCCATAAAACAGAATGGACAATTTAACTGTGCAAATGTCACAATGGTACAGTATATATTTGTCTGTTTTTGTTGGCAATAAAATTAATAACGAGGGCAAAACAATATTTTGTTTGCGCTATAAATGTATATTAACAGCTGATTAACTAGTATCATTGAAGAGTGTTGTTTCTTCAATGCTAGTATATAAAGTATAATAGTTCATGAACTACCAAGCTGTTCGACATTGATTGATGGTCAGTAGATCTTGGCACTACATACCCTTTCTCTTTCACTGTGCCAATTGTAAGTTTGAACAAAAATAAACACTCTTTTAAATGTCGTGAAACATAATAACAATCAAAGGTTGCATGCAATAGTTACTTGTTCTTTATTGCCCCTTATAAAACCTGACCTACTTCAAGAAAGACCGGAACCGTTAATTTAAAAAGTGCTTACAGTATTTTTTAAGCCTTTACTGTTGGTGTGGTAAAGGAAATTTCAGGTTTTCTCTTACACATGGTAGAATTACATTTATTTTATAATGCATTTTATTATACGTAAGTAATATTGTCCAAATGGTTCTTGTAAAATATAAGTAAGATGAGCTAAAAATATATACAGGGTTTTCATAAAAGAATGGTGGGGTTTCATTAATTCATACGAAGACAACAGGGAAATTGTGTGATATTGTATTGGTATCCCTGATAGCCTCTAACCGAAAAGTTTGTTTAACTGCTGCTGTAATCACAACATCTGTTCTTGTATTGTTGTTGGAGTGTGTTTTGTGTTTTCTGAATTGTTCATGTGGAGCCCGTTACGTTCTCTAATAAAGAAAAAGCAAAGTGTGTTTTGTTGCTGGGTGAATACAAACCTGTAATTTTATTTCAACCTGCATTTCGACACGAATACAGAAAATATCCACTGCATAAAAATAACATACGACGTTGGTTCAAACAATTTGAAGAAACTTTATCAATTCAAAAGCAGAAATCAACTGGCTGACCTAGTTTATCAGACGAAACGATTGAAATAATTAGACAATCTAAGAAAGCTATCTAATCAAGAAGTCCTAAGAAGTCAATACCCTGACGAAAGCTAGAGTTCCACAAAAATCCTAAAACAACAAACAAATAAGTTTTACACAAAACACTGAAATTACTCGCGTATAAAATCCAACTATTTCAAGGAATTGAATCCTGATGATTGTGCAAAAGTTTTAATTTCGCTGTTAATTTTTGCAGACGAAGCTACATTCCATATCAATGGGTGTTTTAATGGACACAATTCACGCATATGGGGATCTGAAAACCCACATAAAAATTTGGAGAAAATATTCGATTCGAAGAAGTTAATGTTTGGTGTGGTGTTATGAAAAATCGTGCAATAGAGAATTTTTTCTTTACTGAAAAGATAATTAATGGACTTGTGTATCTCGATATGTTAATCTATTATTGTTTTCCTCAGCTGGATAAACTCGAAAACATTCAACAAGATTGCGCACCCCCGCACTTTAGTGCATTTGTCTCAGAGTATTTGAATGAAAAGTTTGGGCATCGTTGGATAGGCTGGCAAGGACCTCCTAAACTTGACACCTTGCGGTTTTTCCTTGTGGAGGTACATAAAAAAATATAGACAACAATTCTTGACCTAAATCACTTAAAGAACATAATTAATGAAGCAATGATAACCGTCTGAACAAAATTTTGGACAGAACTCGATTATCGATTGGACAAACTGTATTAATATAATTGTTACTCATTTTGTGCATAGTTCTCTTTGAGTATTTTAAAGAAGATTTGTAACTTTCAACAATAATAAATAAATAGTTTTTTAATTGTTGTTATTATTTACAACTATTTAAATATTATTTTCATTAGTGAAACTGCAGTACAAAACATAGATTGCATGAACGTTTGTAATTTATTTCTACAAACAAGAAAACGTACTGAATTTGAGACAAATTATTTTGTTTATATGATTAATGGTATTGCATTTCTGCGATAACAGTACTAAAGAAACTACATAGGAACACCACAATTTTACATAGCTCGTGTTCTTTAGAAAACAACATAGTTTGTCTTTTACAACAAATACAATACAACGAGGTTGCTAAATGCGAGTGCAGACCTTAATTTTATCTGTATAACAAAGTTCTCGGTGATTACTTTGAATAAAGTTATCTATATTAAGAGGGTGTTTTGTTGTATCTGAATTTCTAATAATTATTTATAACTCAAAATGAATATTTACATTGCAAGGTAACATACAACCTAGTTTAAAGTAATGTTTGTTGTAATGTTGTTAAATTAATATCCCGTCAACTTGGAAGCGAGTCAACCACCGTTTGCTTTACTTCCGCCCTCCTACCCTCAAACTACAGATATGATTAGATATCTGGTCTCCCTAGCCTAGGTTCGAAAACAGCATCTTCTGATCAGGAAGACGCAACATTATCCACTAGGCTAAGGCTTCATTAAAGAAAACTGACAAATTAACAAAACTTCAGTTACTTTACTATCGGTATAAATATTCCGTGTAAAGTAAAAGATAGTTTATCAGCACCATCTAGGAGCGGTTATAACAAAAATGTACCTTAATCAGCGCTATCTAGGAGTGGTTATAGGAAGTTTGCTTGGTTGTTCTTAAATTTGTATCTGTATAAATTGTATGTGTGAGCGGTTTATGATGCCTGACATAGAATTTAAGATTTGTTGAGTCTATACAAAAACACGTATAAATCAGGAAATAATTATCAGTATAAATGACAATACTAAAATGTAAGTTGCAAGTAAAACTTTTTTAAATTACGGTTCTCCGAAAGTTGCATTTTTGAACACTTAGGTACATTTTTCTCAGGAAGTATTAGAGATAATGAGCTGAAATTTTGTACACTTATTTATAGGTTTATACTAAGCATGTAGATAAAAGATTATTTAAAAAGAAAATTATTATCAGTTTTAAAGCTATTTAAAAAAAAAAAAATATCTTAAGATTTGAGGAATCATTTAGTTTTTTTAGTAAAAAATATTAAAAATCAACTTAGAACATAAAAAACTTGTATAAATGTGTATGAAGGACCACTGTATATGTGTACCAAATTTCAGCATTACATCTCTGCAGGTTATTTATTAAAGTGTACCTAAGTTAACATTGTTCTTATATGGGAGGGCGACTCCCCTTAACTGCTACAGATTTTCTTTTAGGGGGCATTGTGTTTTATTTAGGTTATTAACGAGTAAGGGAGCTAAAAATATCGCGTTATTGAGGGAAAACATAGAAATAAATATTTACATACTTAAATAACTAAAATTTAACAATGTATTCACAGTTCCATACATAATACAATATTAGAAATAATGAAAACAAACGATGTTAAAGCGTCGTGACAGTGATCTCAACCCATGTACCGACACTTCCATCGATGTCCAACGGTCATTTTTTGTATGTCCTTTGTCTCCGCGAGGTTTCATTTGTTTCATCTCATTTTGTAATTCAAGACAAGCTGAGTCAAACACGTTTATGAAATAATAATTTACGGTTCAATTCTTTGATTTATTCTCTACACTTTCTTATAATAATATGTAATTTTTGGGCAAAGGCTATATTCCTAAATTATTATTCAAAATAGGTCTAGTTTTTTTAGCAGTTTTGTAGTAGGAACATAAAAAATGGTGTTTTCAAAATAAGAAATTTGAAATTGATAAATATTTTTATACAGTTCTATTTAGAACTAAATTACGAAACTTTTTTTTACATTTATTAAACAAATTACCAAACATTTTTACTAATTTTTATGTATGCCTAAAGTTGAACTTTTTCCTTTCGCTGCTGAACTGTTTCTTGAGCTAATAACTTTGTTAATTTTACTTCAATCTTTTTTTTTTTTTACTGGTATATATGAATTCTATGAACCTTTCGTAGTACTCAAAAGGGAGGGTGGATAAAACACAGCTTTTTAAAAGAATGAATTAAAAAAAATATAAATCACAGAAATAAAACTATTGGAATCAGATCTCAGTCGTGGCTTTTTTGTATTTATCTGTGCTATAGGCAAACAATAAATAGTGATTTAAAATTATTATAAAAGAATATTTAGTTTTATAAATCAGCAATTATTATATGTAAATCAAAAGAACGGATTTTATAACCAGTATCAGATTTAAAGTTTGTTTTGAAAACCCATCGCACTATATTTATTTATGCGATGTATCAATAAAATATGATTGAAAATAAACATATATATATATTTGAAAGCATTTATCTTATCTGTAATCTATACATCGTACAAAAAAATATATATATGTATAGACCTATATATATTTATTTCTCTTTTTATTTTCATTATATTTTCTAAAAAGTAAAAGTTAATAAGTGGCTATTGAACTTAATATATTTTATTATATTGAGGTACACGTCTATATTGAACGATAAACAATTTCAAATTTTCCTGCATAACTTTTTTAATATATCGCAAAGGAGTCTTGTAGACTCCGTGCTTGACGTACAAAATGAATATATTAATATCATTCTGAGCCATAAATGTAGATCCATATAAAGTTATTCCAATGTAATGTTGTTGTTTACGATTATAAAATGGTTAACAAGCGTCCAATTGAATATGTGAACTAAATTTAGGGATTGATTAAAGCATAAAATCTTAAAGAAATTAAAAATAAATGATACTCGTTGGAGAACTTCATATTTTCTACTTTAGAAAAGACATACATGACGAAGTAATTTAATACCAAGTAACTACAGCATGATTGAAAAGTGTGACTGCTGATTGCTAAGTTACTGAAACAATAAGTTATTAAAACAATGTAAATCTTATGATTTTCTCCCTTAAAACTAGACTGCAACAGGTAATTTCAGAGGTTTGTATAAGAATCTATTAATTGTTCAAGTTTGTCTCAATTAGTATGAATGTTTTATTAATTTTGTATTAATATTTTATTAATTCTTCTTTATTTGCTGTTAACTCTTACCGTTTATCATTTATAAATTGTGTACTTTCTATTTTTTGCTTTACTTGTATTTAAAAAAAGTGTTATACTAAATAACATTCCAGATTATTCTTTTGTTTAGTTTTAGGGTTATTCAATTTCTTAACTAATGCAAATGTAAGGATTTTCTATGAAGCAATTTTCCTAAGCTAAAATGTTTGCATAAAAAACGTCAAATCTCTTAATAGTTCCATTTGAAACAATTGAAGATATTATCACAGTTTAAAAACAATAATAGTTAGCTTTATGAGACCATTAAAAGGATATCCTAATTAAACTAAATTGCCATTTAATTTATTTTTTAACTGCTCATTCATTTTACATCACATTTTCAACAGTTGGATTAAATTTTTAATTAAAATTTGGACATAATCTGAAAAGTTATATCATTAGTAGTGTTTTTTAAAATTTATTTTTCTGTGAAAAAACTGTACATTGTAAGAAAATAAAAATAAAAAAACAAAGTTCACAACGAATATAGCAGCAATTTTATAACTGTACAAAACATTTTACTAAATTTGTACTTTTGATTGTTTTTAAAATTATTGTAACGCACTTAAACCACTTTTACATTTAAAATTACTTACAAATCATATCAACACTCAACTAAATAATAATAAAATAATAAATGTATATATTTCCTCAATCTGCTACAAATTAATAACAATCATTCTTTTTTTTATACATAATTAAACAAAATTCACCAAAATAAAAAAATAACTAAACACATGTCCAAGTTCAAACACTGTAATAAACTTGCCAAGACTGATGTCAACGTAACACTAAATACATAAAAACTAAATAAATATATTATAAGATTTATACATACAAAAATAGGAGAATTATACATACAAAAATAGGATAAAAAACAAAAGAAATATGGTCTTACTTACATTGATCAGTCAAACAAAACAAAAGAACAATAGAATGTTGGTGTATACAAGATTATCAGAACTATAAACTACAAACTACTTAGAATTTTAAACTATATGTTTTATACCATCAGAATGAGAAAATTTAGGGCCTTCAAGGCATTTTGCCCATTTGAAGGTTCCTAAAACTATTTCTTTTATGCCATTATGTTTTACATAAAAAGTATTTATTTCAATCTTTGTGAGCAAAATTGTAAGGTTTTCATAAAACAAATAGTATAAACTGATTATTCTCTATGTATGCGCGTAATATACCTCCCATAGTGGACTCTGGTTTGCCCTGTATGGTGTACCGGGTGTCCCACGAAGAGGTCCCTATTTTTGAATTAATATGACAGATGTATAGAGCGCGCTACAGACTTGAAATTCTACAGCCGTGACTAACACATATGTAAAAGAAATACCCCTGAGTATCAGTTAATTCTGACTGATCCAAACAAAATGACGGAAAAACAAAAAAAACAACAGTTTTGGGCCAAAATATTCCTAACCGTTGGATAGGTCGTGGCAGCAGCTTCATGAACTGGCCCCCAAGGTCTCCAGACTTGACAGTTTGTGACTTTTTTCTGTGGGGCTTTTTGAAGGAGAAGGTTTATTGTCATATCATTGCGACAGACGATGAACTAATGAGGTTGATCGAAGATTAACTGTTGTTGATACCTCGAGAGTTGTTCAGCAAAGCGTATGACTGTTTTCTATTTCGTTGTCATCAGTGCATTGCGATCGATGGACATCAGTTTGAATAAGGTTTATGGATCAAATAGATTTAATTTATTTATGAGTTACTTATATCTTTAATTCCCTAACGTTGTTTAGTGCTTAGTAACATCGTTAAAATTCAATAATTATGTTGTAACACTTAAGCAAATAAAACTATTTTAACGAAAAGGTACTATTTCTTTGATATGCCGCCATTTTGTCCTAATGTGTCAGAATTAACTGTTACTCAGGTGTATTTCTTTTACATATGTGTATGTTAGGACTGTTGAGTTTCAGGTTTGTAGAGTGTTCGGTGCATCTAATATATTAATTCAAATATAGGGACCTCTTCGTGGGACATTAGGTATATATTCTATAGAAAAGGAGTTACAATACCCCATATAATACCTCATCATAACCTCACCACACATTTTAGATTAGTTTTTAATTCCCCATCAATATAAAAAATCCAGGTGTGCTTAACACCACACGGGAGAAGTGAAAACCTAAATGGCGATATTCTGATTATGACACTTCAAAAGTTTAGAAAATATAGAAAAAAAAAACACAATTTATAAAATGAGGAAGCATAATGTCAATTTCAGAGTACTGGTATTACAAGTAAGCTATTTTAACACAACTTACGAAATGAGGAAGCACAATGCCCATTTCAGAGGTATTACCAAGTAAACTATATTATACATGTTTTACTATATTTATAGTAGAGTGTTACGGAATAGAGCGTGACGGTAAAATCCAATTCACCGCCCGCAGTTTTTAAACGCGGTGTGCCTACAGAATTATATACTCAAAAAATCAACCATTTATTGTATTTTATTTTTATTGTTTTAACACATTTTCTTGGATATCAAAAAGCGTACAACAAATGAAACTATGAGCTTATCTAGTAATATTAAATATAGGTATAAGTTAGTCGCATTTATTAAGTTTCATTATTAAAAAAAATCTACTAATTTTATTTACAGGAAAAGAGAAGAGGGAATTTACAGCTCAAAACAATAACTAACTGTTTTAAATCATGTAACTTGTTAATGTATCTTCAATTCTCACTATATAGTGTTGTTTAATAATTAATTAAGTAATTTATTACTTTATGAAATATAATATACAATATCAATATATATGAACTATGGATGCAATTTGTATAACAAGATATATTATATTAAATCAAACTTTACACTAACGGTACCTATCTAATTTTCGTATTATAGCAAAATTCGTTTTTAAATAATGAACATAAGAGTAGGCCTGTAAACCGAACATTATGGAAAAAATAGTTTTTACTTGAGTTTTTTTTTTCTTAAGAAAATTATTATTATTTTTGTTATTATAACTGTAATTAATTAATTTTCTTATTCATGTAATTAAATGTGATTGAGATTTTCTAATAAGATAATTTCCGTTTAAAAAGTTAAAAAGAAAAGCTATTTTGATTACTTATTTATTGGTAATTTTAATTTATAAGCAAATATTATGTATTTAACTTACGTTTACAATTTACATTATTCTAATATAACTATTAGTTATGTGAACAGTAGACCTCTCTCGTTGAAATAACAAAAATGTGGTTTTGTGCTTAGATTAAAAATAATGTGCCAGTAAGGAAGTAAGCTGAAGGTTTAACCAGTGAAACATTATTTTGCAATTCCCGAGATTCCGGGGATTCTAGTTCTCGTTTTTTTCTTGAGCTTTATCTGCTAAATATTTTCTTTTAGGGGGCATTGTGTTTTATTTAGGTTAATAATGCGTAATGTAGCTAAAAAATATCGCGTTATTGAGGGAAAACATAGAATTAAAAATTTACATACTTAAATAACTAAAACTTAACAACGTATTTACAGTTCCATAAATTCCATATCATAATATCATATTCTAATATTAGATTAGAAATAATGAAAACAACCGATGTTAAAGACAGTGATCTCAACCCATGTACCAACACTTTCCACGTTGTCAAACGGTCATTTTTTGTATGTCCTTTATCGCCGAGTGGTTTCATTTGTTTCACCTCATTTTGTAATTCAAGATAAGCTGAGTCAAATACGTTTATGAAATAATAATTTACAAGTATACGGTTCAATTCTTTGATTTATTCTCTACACTTTCTTATAATAATATGCCATTTTTGGGCAAAGGATATATTCCTAAATTATTATTCAAAATATGGCTAGTTTTGTTAGCAGTCTTGTAGTAGGAATATAAAAACTGGTGTTTTCAAAAAAATAAATTAGAAATTGAAAAATATTTTTATACAGTTTTATTTAGAACTAAATTACGAAACTTTTTCACATTTATTATTAAAAAAATTACAAAACATTTTTACAATTTTTTGTGTATGCCTAAAGTTAAACCTTTTCCTTTCGTTACTGAACATGCTTGTTTCTTGAGCTAACAACTTTGTAAATTTTACTTCAATCATTTTTTTTTTTTTTTACTGATATATATGAATTATATGAACCTTTATCTACAAAAAAGCTATGAAACACTTTTGAATTGGTTTAGAATAAACGTATAAAAACATATTTGAAATACAAAAAAAAAGAAAGAGCAAGGCAGCAGGTAGCGCTCTCTCTCTCCCTCTCAATAAAATTATAAGTTTTTATGAAGATATCTAAAGAATAAACGTATAAAAACATGCTTAAAATACAAAAACTTGGACGATTTCTTTACAAATTTGAATATTGCGGCCATTTTGTGAGCTTACCGTTAGAAATGCAGGAAAAAATCAAGAATAAAATTATGTTCAAAATCTAATTTGCTAAAATAATATTAGTTTTTAAATGCGACTTACTTTTAAGCCACAAACTGGCTTTGGAAAAAAGCTTACACTGAGAGAAACGGTCAGGCCGACATTTTTATTTTATTTAAGGGGTTAAAAATAAAAAAACCGTATATATACATCGCTCGGCCTAGAAATAAGGAACCTTCATGCAAAAAATCTTCAAAATCGGTCAAGGTGTTTGGCCGTAATCGTTAGTCAGACAGACACACAGACGAAATGCCGAACGGTCGAGCTAAAACGGAGACCTCGCTTCGCTCGGTCAATTATTATCATTCTGACATATTTTAACATCATTGAACACATCATAACAAAGAAACTTTTATATCGTATATTCTTTGCAAAAAGAGATAAGTTTTCTGAGTAAGAGACGCAGTCAGTTATATTGTGGAAGCAATTACCTGAAGTCATTCTGTTGGAAAATGACATAAAATAGAACCGAGTGGCAATAGACTTATCTCTGAGCAAATAAATAGTAAGTCTTAATATGACAAAGAGTTTAAGAAGTATATAGAGAAGGTTTAACAAATGTATATAACGTATATACAAAGTTTTTTCTGTCAACTGTTTTCCATTTGTAATTTATAAGGTTCCTAATTTGTTAAAAGTAAATATTTCTTCCGAAATATACAAGCAGTTGGTACCAAATTAAATGTAATTGTCTGTATATTTGTCCATTTTGCTTGGATTTCAGCTATTACCCCACTAAATTTTCTAAAAACGGAAATTAAAATCTCTTATGGCAATTTAACATTGGGTAAAATTTTAATTAATTATATTCCGAGTGATATCTGTAGTTCCATTGGACCCATTGACATGCGGTCTATGTTAAATGAAAGGTAAGTAACTCTATATTTGCCTTAAAATTTTACTATTGCTTTATTTAATATTTTAAAAATGGAACTTAAAATATTTTCTATTTATTAGCATTGTTTTTACTGATCAACTGAATGGCACAGATCAGCCGATTACAACAGCACATGTTTTATTATAACATGGTTTGTTTATGTTGCAATTTACTTTATTGGAGTATTTTATTTTTTATTTTGTTGTAACAGATATAAGATAATATAATACACTTCTATAATATATTACAATCAAGCAATAGCGAAGCATTGCCGGGTCCGCTAGTATTATATTAAGTTGAGGTTATTTATTATTGTAGTTATGCATCTGTTATTGAGCATTCACTTACTCTAAACGTCAAATTTGTGGGTTTTTATTAAAGAAAGTATGTTTCAGACTTCAAAACTGATTCTTATATACATTTTAAAGACTAGAATATACTTAATTTAAACCATATCTATATACACGTAAAACAAATTACTATTGATTTTCGAACAAATTAGAAAGAGTCCTAGTAGTGTCTCCTAAAAAGCTGTTAATTTAAAAATATGGTATTAGAAATATTTGTGCGAATTGGTTATGTATTCAAGTTTTGTATTAAAGAATTTAGGTATTTAAAGCTTATCTATCTTTTAAAACCTATTTTATGGAGCCGTTAGCTTGCATTTTTGTCTATCATATTCTCTCAAGCTACACTATTTGTTTGCATTGAGAATGTACTTATACGTTTTACATTGATCGGGCAAATAGTTGTATTTGTATATCTAAGAGCATGTGTATTGCATTTACAAATTGAACTAACTACTTATACTTTTGTATTATAGTAATATACATAGATTTTGATTTGTTTACAGCTAATTAATTGTAATATTTCGAATTTAACAAAATCGGGATTCGTTTTAAATCTGTTCTGTTTTAAGTTATTTTTTTATTAAAAGATGAATGTTAAATTTACTTATAAGTGTGTCAACATGACTTTTCTTTCAAATGTGTGAATTTCTTAAAATTTGAATTAATATTCTCAGTTCTGAGATTGCTTACGTTAGTACTTTTTTTTAAATTGGTATACTGATAGTTAAATGCTTTTAGTATAGCTTTCCCATAGGATAGAAAACTATGCTTATGCTCCTTAATTTTAGTAATTCAATGTATAACCGGAATTGTTTTATATTCTAAACAGGCTGTGCATAGGTAACATAGATAAACAATTATAGACACACAAGTGTTAGTAAATGTTCAAATAATACCTAATATTGAATTATTAGTTATAGCTCGCTTGGTTCCCCCAAAGTCGACCAAAACGTAAATTACCATACAAGTACCCGATTCGAAGCCAAGTGGTGCATACTCGCGAGGCCACTAGGCGCAAACAAATTCTACTAATATATTACGTACACACAGACAGCTGTTCAACGCCTTCGTGAGTAGACCTATTTCCCAAATTGTTGGTTGAAACTCTAAAACATAGGCCTATAAACTTAATTTTGGAAATTTGCTGAACTCACGTCAGCGGTCCAGCTGCGTGGTCGAATTATTACTTTTAAATTAGTCACCGAGGAAATCATTTTGAGAGCAAAGCAAACTGACGCCAGTGACTCTGCTAAACCTGAAATGTGACTTTCCAATTTAAATTTGAGTCCTGGTTAATTCCAAGAAATTTAACATTATTTGAACTTTGGATTACTTCCTTACCTTTCATTACATATAATTTAGGATTTGACTGTAAACTAAAAAAAATAATTTTGTTTTGTCACATTCAGTTTAAGTTATTTATAAAAAAATACAGTACCAATCTACCGCCGTAGACATGGCTAATGCTGCTGCATCAGCCAAATCTGTATCATTTTCGCCAACTACTGTTAAAATAGTATCATCAGCAAATAATACTGCTTTTGCGGGTCCAACATTTTGAGGCAAATCATTTACATATATTAGGAAAAGCAATGGTTACAATATTGAGCCCTGAGGAACACCACGAAGGACTACTTCCATTTAGAATGGTGAGAGTTCAGAGCGCTGTCAGTATAGGGAACTCTCTGTTTTCTCTTATACAGGTATGAACTAATCCAACCATTTGCTTTCCCACGTATCCCGTAATATTCAAGTTTTTGTAACAAAATCCCATAATCTACCAAACAAAAGCTTTTGAGAGGTCACAGAAATCAGAAGCAATTTGGCTTTTCCCTCAATAGAGTTTATTGTAGTTTAAAACAGCAAAAATGGCTGAAGAAGTTGATAAACCCTTACGAATTTAAACTGAGTATAGTTGAATATATTGTATTTACTAAGAAAAGAAACGATTCTTTAAGAAAACTGAGATAATATTAAGATAAGATATTCTTTTCCGGAATTGAAGGAAATATGATTGCTTAGTCAGGCACCACTAGCCAATAATCACTTGAAAAATTTATAAAAAAAATACTAAGCAAATTAATTCGTCTTGGTAATTGTCTTTAAGAAAAACGCATACTGAATGAAATAAGATGTGAAGCTAAAGTAACCAAAAACTGTA